>OX393560.1:56819741-56999741 GCA_947650365.1 Chamaelirium japonicum
GAAAATAAAAAATAAAAGAAAAAATTAGAAAAAATTCTAAAAAACAGGAAAAATAAAATAAAAATATTAGGAGTTTAGTTTTAGTTTCAATTCAACACAATTTTGAGTTAATTTAACTCAATTTGAGTTAAGTCAACTCAATTTCGAAAACCCCCTAAATTCTTATAAACCCATCATAAGAATTGGAGTTAATTCAGCTCAATTTGAGTTAACTCTACTCAATTTGAGTTAATTCTACTCAATTGTGAGTTAATTCAACTCAATTTTGATAACCCCCCAAATTCTTATGAACTCATCATCAGAATTTGAGTTAATTCAACTCAGTTTTGAAAATTCCCCAAATTCTTATGAAACCATCATACGAATTTGAGTTAATTCAACTCAATTTGAGTTAATGCAACTCAATTTGAGTTAATTCAACTCAATTTTGAGTTAATTCAACTCATCTTTGAAAAACCCCCAAATATTTTTATTGTACTCGACAAAATTCAACTCAATTTTGAAAATGCCCCAAATTGGATCAAGTGAAAAACTACTAAAGCACCTAGGCGGTCCTAGACGTCAGGCGGTCCTAGGAGGCCGCCTAGGGAAAACCGCCAGCCTAGGGGGGTCGCCTAGGCACCCAAAACACTTTGACTACAGAACCCTCAGCATATGCACCAGAGCTTGAGGATGACTACTCAGACATCGACAAGGTGCTAAAGGCAAATCCAATACTTGTTGAATCGTTGACTAAACTTTCGATGGACCTTATCAACAAAGATCATATGAATTGAGACCTTCCAATTTGCTCTATGGCATACCGTTGATGTTGCAAATCTAGAGATCCAATTGTGTGCGTTGAATATTGGCTCAATACAACTAGTGTCTTCAAATTCCAACATCATTGATCATATTCAAAGATTGGACGTAAAGCGTCTAATCCAACTTGTAGGTTAGAATTGGATTAGGTCAAGTTCATAGTTTTTAATTTGATTTTATATATTTTTGGAGCAGTTATAAAATCTGAATCCATTTTCACTACTGACCCTATTCTAGGTAGATTAAGTGTACAAAAAAAAATCCTAATGTAGATATAGATTGGATTAAGAAAATTCATATACATTAAGTATTTTGTTGTGGTTTTGGTGTCTTTCTATATATAATTTGAAGGTATCCAAAACTATCTTAGATTTTATTCCTTCTTCATTCAATTAAACATTGTGATGAGATTCCTCTATATATTAGGACAGGTTGAATTTTGTTCTTTTCTTGAATCGTAAGTCATAGGAGCCTAAGAATTGACAGATGCAATATAGTTGTGTATAAGGACCGACATTTAATATTCATCATATTATCCTTTTCAGCCGTAGATTCAGCCCTTTTTGCTCGTGTCATTTTTGAAACACAAGGGTTCTTCCTTCCCTTCTACCCACTCTTCTTTTTCTATTTCTTTGTAGAATAAGATCTTCACATCCAATTTCACAGGGATTTTCTTCACCAAACCAAATACTCAGAACATTCTTATCGGTTATAATCATGATGAATGGTTAAGTAGCACCCGTAAAGTAAGTAGGAACTTAGGCGTGCAATAGAACATTTACACTAAAGGACAATACGGAAAATAATGATAAATCATGTGGAAGAACCTAGTTGGGAAAATGACATCAAAAAATCTAAATATAAGAGTTGGAAACTTCTTCCAAGATTTTTTTTTCTTTTCTTCAAAATCTTCAGCAATAATCGGATCAAAGAACATGTGCAACAAATATCTAATGCGCGTGAGTGCAAATATTCATTTTTTTAATTAAGACATAAATATGTGATACATACGTCTCCCTCGTCAAGATGAACATACTTCCTCAACATCTTTGCCGAGAAAACAACTTTTGAATCCATGCTGGGACATCCATGACCCACTAGAATCTGAAGATCTTTCTTCGCCAATGACCTGAATTAATAGTGTCATCAGTTTTCATCCTTAGATAACCTCACAGACTTCAGTATGAAAATCCAAGCAGAATCAAGAAACAGGCATGCCAACAGCTTTTCTATGTGAACTTAACACAAACACCATAACGATCGAATCTTGGTGCATTATAAACATAGTAATACCTTAAAATGTCGAAGCGGTCACGGCCGAAGTTCGTGCAGGCGGTGCGCACAGTGGTCCAATCCCTGGCGAAATCAAACCCTGTCTCGTCCCTGATCCCTGAGAGATCGATGGGCACGTTCTGAGCGACCCGGTCCTCGTCCACCCTCCGGTGATCGAAGTAATTCTGCTGGGCGAGCCTCTCGATTAGCTCGATCCACTCAGGCCAGGGGTGGACCAACTCCACCTCCTTCTTGAGTACATCCTCCTCCCCTTTCCCTTCTACGGCGCCCCCCGCTTCTCCTGGACTCGGAGTGGAGACGGCTTTGCAGGGGGCGGCGGGGGCTAAGGGGGGCTGCGGCTGCTGGCTTTGGCGCCAAGCGCGGATGCGCTGGAGGGCCGCGTCCTTGGCGGAGCGGTCGCGGTCGATGGCCTCTATCTGGTCGAAGACGAAGGAGAGGCGGGCGGAGAGGTTGGGAGGCTTTTGGGGGTCCGGGGAGTCGGAGAGAGGGGCGGTGGAGAGGGGCCGTCTTGCGGTGGTGCTGAAGTGGTGGGATTGGAAGGCGGCCGGAGAGAAAGGCGGGGGTTTTCTGAAGCGGCGGCGGCGGAGGAGGAGGAGGAGAGAGAAGGGAGATAGAGCCATCAGGGGTTTTGGGGGATTTTTGAACTTTAGGTTGGTATCATGCTCCTATTACATTTCCTAAAGCCTTAAACCTCTAGCATAGTAAAAAATTTGTTCTAAAAAAAATATCAGAGAGAGAGAGAGAGAGAGAGAGAGAGAGAGAGAGAGAGAGAGAGAGAGAGAGAGAGAGAGAGAGATGGACCTTGCCAATTGTGCATATCATACTATATTACATATTCCTATAAAAAAAAATTATATTATAAATAATTAGAGAAATTTTATGATATCCCACACTTCTCTATTTCCTCCCAAATGTTGTGTTCTTTTTTTTCCTCAACGGGTAACTCTTGGTTGTTGAAATATTAGACATTTAACGCTCAGTAGTTGAAACTTCTTGATTTTTAAAAGTTATAGTTCCTTGTAAAATGAGATTTCTAGTATAAAATAAAATATTAGCGTTCTTTTCAACCTAGGATATGCCCTTGGAAATTGAGATTTTAAGTATTTGAAATAGCAACTTAATCAAAAAAAGCAATGCTCTACAGCCAACCTAGTTTCCATCTGGATCCTCATTTGGTTTGGGTGCACCTTACGAATGTGAATAGTGTCACGTCAGTATGGCTGAATAGCATTTTTCTATTTATTTATTTTTGATGAAAATATTTTTCAATAAAAAAAGACGATTGTGATTCTTTTATTTGCGATTAGTGCTTAAAGAATTAGAGTTCTACAAATACGGTTGTGATTCTCTCTCCATCCTAATTGGTCTCTTTTCCTCATTCACATCCTATCACGTGTGAGAAGACTTCAGAGAACTAGGGCTAGGAGCGGAAAACATAAACTGTGGTTTCTTCTTCTATTTGACCATCTCCTTCATTAATGGTTTCGGCTTCATATCTTTCTTCTAGGAAACCTCTAGCATTTGATCATGGCAATTAGGGTTTCATTATCGTAATCCTACAACAGGTATCATAGCTTCGTCATTGTTAGATCATTAAAGAAAGAAGAAAAAAATAGATTTTGATTTTTTTTCATCTAAAATAAGTAAATGGGGTTATTAGTCTATGGCCCTTCTAACATATTTTGTATAAACCCTTGTGTTTGTTGTGTTTAGCGTTAAGTCCAGCTATAACTTCTTTTATTTTTAAATGTTAATTTTATCCCTCGATTATTTATTTATCTGCTTGTTTTGTTGGATTTTACCCATCGAGTATTAATTCGGCAAGTTAAAGTAACAATTAGGTAATAGTACATGCACATTGACTGCTACAGTGATTTCACTGTGGCAGAGTAAGAATTTGGCTAGGAGTGATTTATTATAGCTACAATGAAATCACTGTAAAAATCGAATTGTTACTCTGCTATCCGAATTGATTCTCCAAATTGTACAATGATTGTTATAGTGATTTCATTGTAGCAATAACAATTCGGTTGAAAGTGATTTTATTATTGCTATAGTGAAATCACTGCAACAACAGAATTGATACTCCAAACCATTGTAGTAGGCGAATCAATACTCCCAATCGAATTTGTATTGTACTACAGTGAAGGAAGAGTAATTTTATCATTAATTTGTTTTTTTTGTTTTTTTTAGAAATCCCTCTTAGTGAATGAGGGGGGTTCGGCCTAGACCCCTACCAGTAAATTAAAATAAAAGGGAATGTACATAGAGCAGAGAGAAAAAGGGGGGGAAGAAAGAGCTATAAATCCATCAGGAGTTAAGGTGCAAAAGAAAGGTCTTCGTTCTTGGAATCAAGTATCACCCGGAGGTTGATCAGTGACTTGATCATGTCTATCACCCGCTCGATTCGAAGAATTTTATTTTGAAAGATTATTATGTTCCTCTCCAGCCATATTCCCCAGCATATAGCTACTGCGGCAATGTCTTAATCTCCTCGGATTGTCGATATAATATTTCTCTTTCTTCAAGGACCCCATAGCGAGGCCAGCAAGATGGGGTGCGATCTGATGTGGATCTTCGATAGGAAGAGCTTTCAAATAACCCTTGAGAATTGCACTTGATCAACAGCTGGTCAGAGGTCTCATCTGCTAAGCCACAAAGCAGACACATGGTCTTTAAGATCGACGGGTGGTTCCTCTTCAGTAGAATAACCTTTGTGAGAATCTTGTCCTTTGTGGCTAGCCGACAAAAGACTTCATCTTCAAAGGACATTTGACCTTCTAGATTTGCTTCGCTAGGGGGGCAAATTACTCCTCCAAAGTTAATGAACTGATAGAATGAGCTAACCAAGAACTAGCCGTTCAAATTCCATCTCCACCCTGCAACGTCCAGTTCCTCCATGAGAGAGATAGGTTGGAGGAGATCCAACAATTCACCTAGTAGTGGAATGAGCTCTGTTGGGAACGGGTCATTGAATATGGGACTCGAGATCGTCAAGGAGCCTCTGATTAGCACTTGTGATCTAACCGAAGCCATCTGGTTGGGAACAAGGTCAACAAGTTGGTGGAAATGGGATCGAAGAGATATATCCCCGATCCAGATATCCTTTTTAAAGGCCCTCAGTATGAAACTTTTGGTTAAGCACCAAGCCACTAAAACTTATTATTATTATTATTATTATTATTATTATTATTATTATTATTATTATTATATAGAGAGAGAGAGGAATGCTTAGGGGCGGTCTGTGGTCCGTAGCCATCCGATGCACCACTTTGTGCATCCGATGCACGCGGCGGGTTCATCGAAGGGCTGCGGATCGCGGACCACACCTAAGCATTCCTCTCTCTCTCTCTCTCTCTCTCTCTCTCTCTCTCTCTCTCTCTCTCTATATATATATATATATATATATATATATATATATATATATATATATATATATATATATATATATATATATATATATATATATATAGAGGAATGGGATGCTGCCTATCAAAGCAGCGTTTTCGCTGCTTTGAGACATTGTTTGACCACCCTAGAAGTTTTGGAATTTGATGAAATTTGGTGAGGGTGTTGTCTAGGGTAAGATGATCATCCTCACAAATTTTCATCAAATTCCAAAACTTCTAAGAGGGTCAAATGGTCGAAGCAAAATGCTGCAGATTTTAACGGTGACTGCAGACGACTGATTTTGCTTCGACCATTTGAACCCCCTAGAAGTTTTGGAATTTGATGAAAATTTGTGAGGATGATCATCTTACCCTAGACAACACCCTCACCAAATTTCATCAAATTCCAAAACTTCTAGGATGGTCAAACAATGTCTCAAAGCAGCAAAAAATGCTGCTTTGATAGGCAGCATCCCATTCCTCATATATATATATATATATATATATATATATATATATATATATATATATATATAGAGGATACGGGGTATAGGCTGGCGGCCTATTTCGACGAAATGAGCAGCCACCCATTTGATGCCCCTAGGAGTCTTAGAATGTGCTGATTTTTTGTGAGCATAAGCATCTTATCTTAGATAGAACACCCACAAAAAATTAGCAAATTCTAAAACTTTTAGGGGCATCAAATGTAATATTTCAAATTAACGGTGACAACGAACGCTCGATAAAACTTCTAACATTTGATGCCCCTAGGAGTCTTAGAATGTGCTGATTTTTTGTGGGTGTTCTATCTAAGATACGATACTTATGCTCACAAAAAATCAGCACATTCTAAGACTCCTAAGGGCATCAAATGGGTGGCTGCCCATTTTTTCGAAATAGGCTGGCAGCTCATTTCCCGTTTCCTCTATATATATATATATATATATATATATATATATATATATATATATATATATATATATATATATATATATATATATATATATATATATAGTAGTGATACATTGCGGCCGGGTAACGTGCGGCTTAACGTGCGGCCACCTCCTTCGGGGGTATTTTCGGAATTTTATTCTTTGGGGGATTGATCACGCACGCTTGGATTGGACACACAAAAAATTTCAGCCCGATCCAAGACTTGTAGGCCGTCCAAATGTGTTGATCTTTTATCGGTCGTTCATTATTTTTGCCATTTTGATCAACACATTTGGACGGCCTACAGGTCTTGGATCGGGCTGAAATTTTTTGTGTGTCCAATCCAAGGGTAGGTTATCAATCCCAAAAAAAAAAATCCGAAAATACCTAGTGATACATTGGCCGGGTAACGTGCGGGCTTAACGTGCGGCACCCCCTTCGGGGGTATTTTCGGAAATTTTTTTTTTTTTGGGATTGATCACCTACCCTTGGATTGGACACACAAAAAATTCAGCCCGATCCAAGACCTGTAGGCCGTACAAATATGTTGATCAAAATGGCAAAAATAATGAACGACCGATAAAAGATCAACACATTTGGACGGCCTACAAGTCTTGGATCGGGTTGAAATTTTTTGTGTGTCCAATCCAAGGGTGGGTGATCAATCCCCAAAAAAATAAAATTCCGAAAATACCCCCGAAGGGGGTGGCCGCACGTTACCCGGCCGAAATTTTTTGGGATTAATCACCCACCCTTGGATAGCACACACAAAAAATTTCAGCTCGCTCCAAGACCTATAGGTCGTCCAAATGTGTTGATCAAAATAACGACAAAAATGAATGACCGATAAAAGTCAATCACATTTGAACGGCCTACAGGTCTTGGATCGAGCTGAAATTTTTTGTGTGTGATATCCAATGGTGGGTGATCAATCCCCAAAAAAAAATTCCAAAAATACCCCGGAAGGGGGTGGCAGCATGTTAAGTCGCACGTTACCTGCCGCAATGTATCACTACTATATATATATATATATATATATATATATATATATATATATATATATATATATATATATATATATATATATATATATATATATATATATATATATATATGAAAATACTATGGTACGGCGGATTAACGTGAGTCTAACGTGCGGCCACCTCCATGGCCGCACGTGTAGATTTTTTTGTTTTAATTTTTTTTTTTTCGTGGGTGATCATCTACCCTTTGATGAGCCACATGTCAAAAATCAACTCATTCTAAGACCTATAGGTGCTTCAAATGTGCTCGGCATTTTTGACCGTTCGGCTTAACGTGCGGCCGGGTAACGTGCGGCCACCCCCTTCGGGGGTATTTTTGGATTTTTTATTTTTGGGGGGATTGATCACCCACCCTTGGATTGGACACACAAAAAATTTCAGCTCGATCCAAGACTTGTAGGCCGTCCAAATGTGTTTATCTTTTATCGGTCGTTCATTTTTTTCGCCATTTTGATCAACACATTTGGACGGCCTACAGGTCTTGGATCGGGCTGAAATTTTTTGTGTGTCCAATCCAAGGATAGGTGATCAATCCAAAAAAAAAAAATCCGAAAATACCCCCGAAGGGGGTGCCGCACGTTAAGCCCGTACGTTACCCGGCCGCAATGTATCACTACTATACTATATATATATATATATATATATATATATATATATATATATATATATATATATATATATATATATATATATATATATATATATATATATATAATGTTGTAACACCAGGTAGAGGATCGTGAGTACAAGCCCATGAGAAAAAGAAAGACCATCCTCTCCTCCCCTCCTCCCCGCGCAAAAAAAAAAAACAAAACAAACAAAAATTGGACCCAACAGCTCCGAGGAAGACCACCAGTAGTATTGCAGTTATAGAAGGATTGGAGACGCCAACAAACTCCCGAGCTGCCTTCAATTCATTCTCCTCCACCACGTGCCACCAAGATCCACTCCGCCGCTCAAAGGAGAGGGATCCTGAGACCCATCTTCGAAACATCTGCTGTTTGCGGGTTGGGGTTTGGATTTGCCACTCTCGATGTAGATCGGCAGGATGCTGCTACCCCGAAGTCGGCCCTTGTCTGGTGAATCAAGAAGAGGGGCCACGCCGCCCTAGGAGAACCGAACACAAAACGCTACTATCGCTGGGGACCCCCTATCTACAAAGGGAGGGTAGGGGGAACCAAATTCGTACCCTAAGAAGCGTCGACCGACATCCTGGACTCCCCGGAGCCACTGGTGGTGTCCAAGGAGGCCAAGAGGGGGCTCAATGAAACCCTAGTGCAAGGAGAAGGGGAAAAGGGGGGAAAAGATGCGTCGAGCCTAATTTTTTGTCTATAGTGGCACATATTATAAGCCAACATAAAGAGCGAAAGTGAAAGAGTTGAGGCTACGTATAGCCCTCAGTCGGCTTCTGTCTAAGGAACATCCTCTTTTTTTCCTCTGTGTGGCCTGAAGACCGTCTCCCTTCTGTTATGCCTTTGTAATCCATTATCGCTGTCTCTTTTCTCTTCGTCTTGCCTCCTCATTCACTTTTTCCTCCTACCTCCTCCCCTTTTCCTCTTATTCCTTCTTCTAGAAAGCACAACACTCGACCATTTTAGACTATATGCATTTGGACATGGAGGCCGAATGCATTTATAGAACATTCAACCATTGAAATGCATTCATCTTCCAATGGTTGAATATATTCTTTCCATGGCCAATTGCACAAAAGTTACATTTGTTTGATCTAGAATGGCCGAGTGTCACGATTTCCTAGAGGATGAGGAGGATGGAGAGGGAGAAAAAGGAGGGAAAAAGGAGGAGGGAGGAAAATGAATAGAAAGGGGAAAGAAAGAGGAGGCAGGAGGGATGAGTAATGGTGAGAAAGAACGGAGGGGGTGGAAGGTGACGGCGGTGGAGAGCGACGGTGTCACATGCCCTGCCTAGTAACAGCAACGGGCGTGGGTTGCCTTGGTAAAAGAGCAGGAATTATGCAAGGACATGTTGGGTATAATTTCATATTTTAGTTAACGTTGCCTTTGGTAGTTTGTTGGTTGTATATTACTAGTCTCACCCTACCCAAATATACTTTCTAATACATTTGCATAGATATCACTATATAATAATCAGATACTATTTGAGGGCTACATAGGGCTCTTGCCCTTGTTTGTATATCTCCATATAGCTATAACAAGCCATCTAACCTTTCAAGCTTCAATTTTATTATCGACTAACATCCTGTCCACTCATCTAGAAGGGCAACAAATCTGAGTGATGCAGCTTCATTTGGTGGACCAGATTCCAGTCCAACATTTGGTGTTCTGTCAGTATAAAGTCATGCACACGACTTTCACAAGTCGTGCACACGATCCTAGTCAGCCACACATCATTTTATGTCCACCTTAGCCCCATATGGGACAGTCCTATGGCACATTGACACGTGGTCGATCGTGCGCATGACGAAAAAGTCGTGCGTATGACTTGACTTATAATATTCTGGAAGACTTGAATCGGTTGGCTCAACCTACCACAATGTGCCACATGTTGATCATGTGCACGTCTGTAGAGTTGTGCGCACGACATGGCTGTGGGTGCAAAATCTGACTAACGCCCTATAGTGGGACCCACAGCCCTGCTTGGGGCCCACAGAGACGATAATGGGACCCGCAGCCCTGCTTGCGGCCCACGAAGGCAGCTAGGATCTGGTGAATCCCTTCCCGGGTATTTACCAAAACCCTTGATATGTTGGAGAATATTTCCTATAAACCAAATCTCTATAAATAGCCAACCCTGTGAAATAATCCAGATCGCAGAATCCAAACCATAATCCCACTTTCTGTTTTCCAGAGCTCCCTGAGCTTTCTAGTTTCCAGATTCCCTCTCCACTCTCTGTCATCTTGTAAGAAGCACTCCTCGTCCTGTCGAGAGTAGCTCTACTTCATTCAGAGATAGTGGAAAGGTTGCGTCTTACCGCACGGAGACGTAGGCTTTGACCGAACTTTGTCACCACATCTAGTGTCAACTCTCTCTCTACCTTACAGTTCTTGTGTGACAGCCTAGTAAGTTACAGCTCAACGCTTCAAAGCACGCCATATCCTGAAGGATAAAATCATCAATCAACTATTAGAGGAGGGGTCACATACGACGGCTGAAATCCTCCCCCACAGTTTGGCACCGTCTGTGGGATCCCAATCCTATCAACTTGCAACTTCCAAGCGTCCCAACTCCTTCAGTAGCTTATACCAATTGCCCGAGCAATCTGTCTGTCTCCATTACTACACCTAAATGGCAAAGACACCGATGGACCAGCCGGAGAAAAACAGATGCACCCAGACGCTCAACATCCAACGACTTGCTCAATGAGTCATCGGTTCACAATAAACTAACACCCAGAACAACAACTCGTAGTTAATTCAAGGAATCGTCTGTCGGTTGATCGCGTCGCCCAGGCTCAACCTTGAAAATCGTCTCAACTCACTAACCAAATTCCTCAGCACTTGGAAAAAGCGCGCGTCTCTCCCGGTGCCGGTGCTCAAGCGTCATACCAAATCACAGCAGTGGACTTCCAACTCCTCACTCTCATGAAGCAGAATGCTGCTCTCATGATCGAAAGAGACTCCCTCCGATAAATCACCGTCAAAGCAGGAGCTGACCACCCGTGATCAATCACCGGTATCAATGACGAAGCAAACAGCCACCGGTCATTCCATGCCTCCCCCGCTCCTTCCAGACGATCCATTGTCGACACCTCTAGAAGATCCCTTAAGCCTCCTTCAAGGGAACCCTCGCCTCCTCCTACTGAACAGAGCATCTGGGAATGTCTCGATGAGTCAACTCGTCATCCGGAGCCACTCAACTCAATATCATCCTCCGACTCTAGCGGTCGAAGAAATGTACGCAACAGAAGGCATCACTCCAGAGCTTGGTCGCACCTCAGCAACGACCAAGCCCTGGAAAAGCATCACCAAGGGGGAAGAACTTCTGAGTCTCATCTTCCTCCTCGACCTTCGAAACACCTCCCTGACTTGCGGAACGATCGAAGGACCGGCCATGCCTCAGAAGGGCCGCTTCACCAGCAAATTCTCTGGGTCCAATTTTCTCGAGGATGGAAGACCGTCACTCTCCCCAAGTATAATTGCCTGGCGGGAGATCCGACGCTACACGTCCTTGCCTTCAAACAGCCGTTGATGTCATCCGACCACGATAACCAGGTTCTATGCCGCATCTTTGCCAGCTGCTTGGATGATATGTCATTGGATTGGTATCACAATCTCCCCACAGGCTCCGTGAGTCTGTTCGGAGACCTAGCATATCTCTTCGTCTAGCATTACCGGTTGAACCTCAAACCGAAGAAGAAGCTGGACTCCTTCTATCAACTGCGGATGGGTTCAGATGAAACCTCAGAGAATTCACACGGAGGTTCCAGAATGAGCATGCAACACTCTCCGGGCCTCATCTCAACAATGAGGCAATTATGTTGGCATTCCAAGATGCTCTGCACTATGACCTTCATATCTACAATGACCTCATCCGCAATCCCCTTGACTCCCTTGGAACACTCTTCGACCGGATCTAGCGAAAAATTGAGGTCGAAGATGATCAAGTCACTCGCAAGGGGCAAGACTTCAAGAAGTGTCCTTCTGACAAGGAACCAGCGCGACCAGCAACTCAAGCTAAAAATACTCAGACCAAGGAAGACGAGTCCTCTAAGAAACCACGGCGGGCAGATGATAGACCCACCAAGCCTCAGAGAACCACCTTCACTAGCTGGAACTTGCCCATCGACATCATCCTTGAACAGATCCAGCATAAAAGCTACCTTAGGAAGCCCAACCCGCTTTAGTCTGTCACCAAGCAACGCAGGATAAGTCAGTCTACTACAACTTTCACCGGTGCCACGACCATTCTACCATTCGGTGCTTCAGCATAAAGTACCACTTGGAAATCCTTCAAGAGTAAGGCCATCTCCAAGATTTCAAATCCAACACCAACAGGGCAAGCAGTTCGCATCCTCTTCCTCCTCCTCCTCAAAGGGAGAAGGCGGCATGCTGGATCCACTCAGTCGTGCGTCAGGCAACTCCCATTCTCGTGTAAGCAAATTTTTTCGGCATCCACGGTAACCTCCATCATCAAACTCCAACTCGGAAGGAGGTAGAGCGTCAAGTGTGAAGAGTCCACCACATTCACACTCTCGCTCAAGTGGAAGACTCTTGGATCGAGAAGCCCATAAAGGCCTTCCATGGCCGGCAATCATCTTCACCGATTTGGATCTCAATAGAGCATACACTCCCCACTGGGACCCCTTGGTCCTTCGGCTCATGGTCGACGGGAGTTCGGTCAACTCGATACTCATCGATACCGGTAACTCAATCGACATTATGTTTTTATATTGCTTCAACTACCTCGTCCACAAATACGAGAGTCTTGATGTAGTCCCCACCATGATTACCAGCTTCAATGGAGAACAAAGCATAACGATGGGCGAAGCAAGGTTTATACTCAATCTCGGTAGCAACATGCGAGTGTCAGTGCTTTTTGCTGTCATCGAGGGGATGTCAAACTACAATGTCATTCTGGGCAGGCCCTTTCTCCATCAAATCAACGTCGTCTCCTTATCTAATCACGAACTCCTCAAATTCCCTACTAAAAAGGGCATCAAGTGTATCAGAGGGGGTCAGTAGACGGGAAGATCATGTGAATCGGCGACAACACAAAATCAAACAACGTCTAATGTAACGCCAGCGAACATTCTACCAATGAAGTTGGTCCTCCGACCAGATAGCAATCAAAGGAGCCTCCAATGCCAGAACCTACACTAATGGAGTGGGAGGCTCCTCCTTCAGTAAAAGAAATCATTTGAATAGATCTTGGCAAGGGTACTCCCCCTTGAGAGACTTTTATCGGCACTGACCTTAATGATGCAGAAACGCAAGATATTGTTTTATTCCTCAAGTCCAACGTTGACATCTTCGCTTGGAGCTTCGAAGACATGCCCGGGATCAATCCGGACGACACATGTCATCGGCTTACGATCAAAGAAGGGGCGAAACCAGTCAAGCAGAAGCCTCGAACAATCAGACCGGAGCGGCTGAGTACGATTCGAGAGGAGATCAACAAATTACTTACTGCTGGCTTTATCCGCGAAGTTGGGTATCCAACTTGGATCTCAAACATCATCGCCGTCCCAAAAAAGAATGGAAAGATCAGAGTCTGCATCAACTTCACCAACCTCAACAATGCATGTCCCAAATATCCATTCCCCATGCCAAGGATAGATAGACTCGTCGATGCCACCGCCGGGCACGAGCTATTATCCTTTATGGATGGATACTCAGTCTACAATCAAATTTCCCTGTATCAGGATGACCAAGAGAAAACATGCTTCGTAACAGACAGGGGTCTCTACTGCTACAACGTCATGCCCTTTGGCCTCAAAAACGCAGGATTAACCTACCAAGAGCGAAAATCGACAACGTGCTTACTAAGAGCTTACCAAGAGCGAAAATCGATGACGTGTTTACATCTGGACATGTTTACATCAGGATGACCAAGAGCGAAAATCGATGACGTGTTTACATCGACGACATGCTTACCAAGTGCGAAAATCGAGGGGAATACCTCTCTGACCTCGCCGAAACATTCCAAATCCTGAGGGCATACCGTATGAAGCTGAATCCAGCCAAATGCATCTTTGGAGTGCAATCAGGGAAGTTTATGGGTCACCTAGTAACCAGAAAGGGAATAGAAGCAAATCCGGATCAAATCCGAGCGATCCTCAACATGTCATCACTCTCTAATCAGAAAGATGTTCAGCGCCTCACAGGAAGACTAGCAGTACTCAACCGATTTGTATTCAAATCCTCTAACAAGTGCAAGCCCTTCTTTGACAAGCTTCACAAGGCTGACACATCAAGATGGGACTCGGCCTGTGAGCAAGCTTTCCAAAGCATCAAATTCTATCTCACCCAAGTTCCCATCCTGACAGCACCGTTGCTATCATAACCCATTTGGCTCTATCTCGCAGTCACTGATCAACCCATCAGTACAGTCTTGGTTAGCATAAGAGATTTTATCGAATGTCCTGTCTACTACACCAGCCATATTTTTCAGCCGGTCGAAACTCGCTACTCAAAAATAGAGAAGATTAACTTGGCTCTGTTGACAGCCTCCGAACGGCTCCGCCCCTACTTCAAATCCTACCCGGTCACCATCTCTTCCAAGCATCCTCTCAAAGAAATCATCAACAAGGCTGGTCGAGCCGGTCGAATGACCAAGTGGGTAATAGAAATGAGTACACTCGATATCTAATTCAAGCCCCGCATTTCTATCAAAGGGCAAGCCGTAGCTGACTTCCTGGCTGACTTCCTTGTGGAAGATTCTATTACCCTTGAAGATGATCCTGAGATGCACCTCAACGATGAAGACGAGCAACGTCTCAATCCAGGCCATGAGGCCTCCTATCCGAGCCCGGAGGCTCCACCAATGACCATAGCACGACAGAAGCTCTATACCGACAGAGCTTCAAGTGCCTCCGATTCAGGAATTGTGGTAGTTCTGATATCTCCCGAACTCGACAACTTTGAAAAAGCTATCCTCCTCGTATTCAATACCACCAACAACAAAGCTGAGTACGAAGCTCTCATCTCAAGATTGGAGACTGCTCGAGCACTGGAGGTAGATCACCTCAACATCTATAGTGATTCTCGGTTAGACATCAGACAGGTAAATGGAGATTATATAACGCGAGGAGAAATGATGCAACACTACCTCGACCTCATACAACACCTCAAGAAGCAATTCGCAGACATCAAGTTCCTCCAGATACCAAGAGCAGAGAATCGTGAAGTCGATGCCCTCGCCAATGCTGCCTCAGTATTGGGAGAATCTTCACTCTTGTCCTGAATGACAATCAATCGGATTGGAGATGATCTTTCTTCAACTTCTTTAAGTATAGCAGAATGCCCGAAGATCCAATCCAAGCCAACTTCTTCAAGTATAGTAGAATGCCCGAAGATCCAATCCAAGCCAAACGCCTACAAAGGAAACTTCCTCTCTATCGTCTTCAAGAAGACGATCTCTACTTTCAGCCTCACGGCGGGGTGCTCCTTAAATGTGTAGGTCCGAATCAATCCGAAAGGATCTTCACTGACGTTCATGCCGGAGTTTGTGCCAACCACTCTAGCAGTAGATCCCTTGAAGGGAAGGCCCAACTCCAAGGTTACTATTGGCCCACAATGGCAAAGGATGCCCACCAGTTCGTCCAGAATTGCGAGCCCTGTCAACGGCACACTCGAGCAATCCATCTCCCTGCATATGAGCTTTACCCTCTAACGAGTCCTTGGCCATTCCATCAATGGGGGTTGGACTTCCTAGGTTTGTTCCCCCCTTCCCCAAGCAAGAAGAAGTATCTACTATTAGCAACTGACTACTTCACTATATGGGTCGAAGCCGTGATTCTCTTTCATAAAACAGATAATGAAGTCATCAAATATGTCAGGCAAACCATCTTCTTAAGGTTTGGCATGTCACAAAGTGCTCGTCGCTGACAACGGAGCACAGTTCGACTCAAACAAGTTACAAGATTTCTGCCAAAGCTATGGGATCAAACTCTTTTATTCGACTCCGAGATACCCTTAGTGCAAGAGTTAAGTAGAAGCCTCCAACCGAGCCATCCTTGGCATACTCAAGAAGAAGTTGGACGACAAGAAAAGGCTCTGGGAGAAGGTCCTTCCTGAGGTCCTATGAGGGTATCGAACCACGTATCGACAATCAACCGAATTCTTGCCTTTTCATCTAACTTACGAGTCGAAAGCAGTTCCGACCGAAACCAGATGCCCAACTATCAAAACCCTCGTAATCAAACAAGGGATCAACGAGGAGCTTCGCATCAACGACCTCGACCGCGCAGACGAACTTCGTGATCAAGCGGTTATGCGCATAGCCAACTATCAGCAAAAGATCAAGTCAGCTTACAATCGCATGGTTAGCAGAAGGCAATTCAACATCGGTGATCTTGTTCTCAGAGCAGTCTTTCCAAACACAAAGGAGCATGGCAGCGGCAAGTTCGCTCTGAACTGGAAAAGACGATACCTTGTCGATTCCGTCGGAGGAAAAGGTTCATACCAGCTAGTGACACCAGAAGGGCAGCGGCTACCAAGAGCATGTAATGCATCGCATCTCAAGAAGTTCTACCAGTAAATGTAATCTTCATCAAGTTATCAATGAAGTGGCTAACATCTCAAATTCAATTAAAGTCTATTGAACTCAACTTCAAATTCTATTCAACCCACAGTCAATTTGGTTTGTGTTGTGACACGACCGACTAACCTACAACAGTACAAAACTACATGCCTGAAACGTAGGTTTGACCGAAACGGTACTTCGCCTAGGTCCGACCGATACAAAGGCACCACGCTGAGTACTCCGAATCATTGGCATCACACATGCTCTCATTGTCATGTAAGGACACATGCACTAGTGCCTCGCCACAGTTAGTTCGGTTCGCATTGTGATACGGCCGACTAACCTGCAACAGTACAAAGCTACATGCCTGAAATATAGGTTCGACTGAAATGACGCTTCGTCTAAGTCCGACCGATACAAAGGCACTACAGTGAGTACTTCAAATCATTGACGTCGCACATGCTCCTGTTGTCACGTAAGGACACATACACTAGTGCCTCGCCACAGTTAGTTCGGTTCGCATTGCGACACGGCTGACTAACCTGCAACAATACAAAGCTATATGCCTAAAATATAGGTCTGACTGAAAGGACGCTTCGTCTAAGTCCGACCGATACAAAGGCACTATGCTGAGTACTCCGAATTATTGGTGTCGCACATACTCTCATTGTCACATAAGGACACATGCACTAGTGCCTCACCATAGTTAGTTCGATTCGTATTGTGACACAGCCAACTAACCTACAACGGTACAAAGCTATATGCTTGAGACATAGGTTCGACTGAAACAGCGCTTCGCCTAAGTCCGACTGATACAAAAGCACCATGCTGAGTACTCTGAACTCTCATCACCATCAACCAGTAAGTTCAAGGCTATAACCTTGGCATTCAATAACAAAGTCCCAAGGCTACAACCTTGGAATTCAAAGACATCCGAAGACATTCTGGTCATCATTCTAGCATACAAGCATTCAAATCGTCATTCACCATTTCAAACACGTCAAAACTAACAAGAAGAGGTTCTTTATTATCAAAGTAGAAGACAAACACACAGTGCAAAAAGAGAAGAAAACATTAAGATACAAGTCAGTGAGACCCCCCGTGAGCGACCACGCCTGGCAGCCCTTGACACAACCTCTGAGATTCTCGGGGTAACTTCAACTGTACTCGAATTGGCCAGCCCCAGCTCCTCATCGACCGTCCTTTGCAGACCCACAATCTCAGCTCAGAGCTCCCTGATGATCCTTTTCTGCTCCCTGTCCAATTACCTCAGAGACTGAACATCGCTTGTAAAGACCTGCATCTCAACCTGGAGAGCCTCCAGCTTGATGCAATGACCGGCAAGCCTCTCCAAGGCTTGGTCATGTGCCTTACCAGACTCAGAAACCTCTCTCCTTGCCTCTTCCAGCTCGGCCTTGAGGTCGGAGATCGTCGCTTCAAATCCCTCCTGTTCATCCTTCCATTCAAGACAGAAGCCCTGGAGAGCAACCTGAACTAGCGCACCCATCTGCAAACAAAGAAAATACATCAACCCTTGAGATGTTAAACTAAAACAAAACAACATGAATATCAACTTACCGTCCACAAACAGCGATCGAATGCAACATATGGAGGAGCGGTAAACGCATCTGCTGCGTGTCGAGCCATCCCAAGGAAGTCTCCGGAACCTAAACTTTCAAATAACCTCTTGCCAACTGCCACCGCTTCACGCTCCTTTGACATCCTCTTCCTTCGAGCTTTCTTCTCGCCCCTCCTTCGGTGAGGGAGTGACATCGTCGCCTTCCAATCATCATGACGATGGTTTGAGTAGTAACGATGGACGGCGCCACACTCCAATTGGCCCCCCTACTGCAGGCTACATCGGATTCCACTCAGCCCACCCTGTTGCAGGCTGTGCTAAATCCTAATTTACCATCTTCACTGCAGGCTCCGCAATAGGCTCCGGCAGGGAGTGCATTACGGTAGCAGCGGCAAACTATCCCCTCTTTCGCCGGTCCCTCACCTCTTGGAGACGTGTCGCAGGAGCAGCCGCCATGCCAATATAAGAAGCCTTAAACTTTGGGGCAGGCCCAGACCATCTCCCTTTGCCTTTAGGCCCAGTCATCAAGGGGCCAAAGTCATAGACAGGCTCAAAAGGCACCTGGTGCCCCTTCTCTTCTCGCTCTTTCTCCTCCTCCTCCAATTGGTGAGCGAAGGCCAGTATGCCTGGCGATATCCTTCCCTTACCGCGACCATGGGGTAACTTTACCGAAGGAGGCACTGGGATCTCCATGCACCTCTGCTCACCGCCCTCTTCCTGCTCCTCTTCTTGCTTCTCCTCCTCCTGCTCTTCATCTTCACTGTCGTTAGCACCAGAAGCATCCCCTGCTAAAAGAGAATACTGAGATGGTGAACGCAAAGGGACGGTGGCAAGAACTGCCTTGTCTCCATCCTTGACCACCTTCTTACGCCCACGCATCTTGGGCTCAGTGATTAGTTTCCTTGGTCTCTCCACTAGATAAGGCCCAGCAACATTCGCCCACTTCCGATTCCACTCATCATCCCCATGATCGGAATACATGGTCTCATTATCTTCATAACGAGTGGAGAGACGACGCAACAGGTGCTTCGTTCCGTAGTGCACAGGGCAGAAGTGAAATTGTTTCCATAACCTGCTACCGTACATCAGCTCCAAGAAGATATTATCGATCGCCGCCGTACGTTGCGATGACCAAGCAAATTTTCCACCCAGTTGGTAACGCTTCGCCTCTTCTGATACCTCGTATCGTATTGACTCTGACACAGCGAGTGGTGACCACTTCCCCGTCACCGAGAAGGGCCCTTTTGTAAAAGATTTATCGGAGTTGGGTAGACACTCAATTGGCCTCAGAGCAGATACACCCTTAAGGTAGAAGAAGGTGAACCCCGTAACATTGTTCAAGACCCACCTATAATGGAAAAAAAAGGTAGCCCAGCTCAATATGCGCTGCCTCGCCCTCTCGTAAGCCGGAGTAACAACTTCGAAGCTCCACCTGCCAATCTAATTCCACACGACAGAATGCATAGATCACGCGCCATGCATTTCCTCCTACCTGCCCAGGAGCGATGCCCGATGTATTCAGAAAACGAGCAGCAAACGGTCGAAGAGGCATCCTCATCCACAATTCAGTTGACCCAAAGAGACAATCGTCCCCGACACCTTCTCCTTCCTGGAGGAAGAAAACTTTAGGATCAATGTCAAACATTTTGCAAATCGCTTGGAAGCTCGGCATATGACGACACTCCTGGAATAGCCTCGCCATTTTCACCCACTCCTTACATCGCACTTCCATCAAGTAAACGCCTTTGTCATGAATGAAGAGGGGGCTCCTTATCAATTGGCACCTAAGGCCCCAGCACGAACGGCATGCGAGGAACTTGCGGAGGCTTGCAAGGAGCAACGAATGCCCCGGTAGGATGCCTCTTCATCTTCTTCTTCATTTTCTTAGCAGTTGGAGCCAGCTAAGTGCTTTTTCCCTTCGAACCCTTTGGTTCAGAGCGAGAAGGTCGACCTTCCTCCTAAGGCCTTCACTCTGGCTGAGGGATCGAACCCTCGACCCCCGACGAACCCGTCAAGAAACTTTTGAAGCCCTTCTTTAGGCGAGGGATGACACCCATCTTCTTCCCCATCAACCCAAAAGCAACCTCGCCTGACATCTAACGCCGAGAAGAGCAAAAACACAGAGGATCTGAGAGCTGAGAGATTTCAAACAGATTTCTCAGCAAACACACATGAGAGTCCCTTGAGTCCTATTTATAGACTCGATGACATCCCCCGACATAATTTTTGAGAAAAATTGGGAAATCTTTTCACAAAGAATAGGGGAATTTTCTCCAGCGCTCATACCAATCGAGAGAGTTGCCCAGCCGGCAGCGAAGTTTTAGGTTTAGTTTTAGGATTAGGGGGTGGGGCTTAGGGTTAGGGTTTAGGGGGTTTGGGGTTTTAGAGTTTAGGGGGGAGGATTTTTTAAGTCTAGATTTAGGGTTAGGTGTGGGGTTAGGTTTTCTCCCCGGCCGTACCATCTCTCATCCATCTCCCCCCTCCAACCTATGCTCCAAACATCTACCTAGAGAGATTGAGTAAGGTTCAGAGGGTGAGGATGAGGATGAGAGTGAGTGAGTGATTGAGTAAAAGAGAGAGAGAGAGTGAGAAAGGTTCAGAGGGTGAGTGAGTGAGTGAGTAAGAGTGTGAGTGAGGGAGAGATTCAGCGACTGAGAGAGAATGAGGCGGAGAGAAAGTGAGCACCCATAACTGACCCTCCTCCCCTTCACCCATATCCCACAAAACCATCATCTCCATCTCTATCATCACCCCCCCTCTCAATACCATCAGCACCATCTCCATCATCACCCCCCCTCTCAACACCATCATCATCATCTTCATCATCGCCCCCCCTTCTCAACACCATCATCACCATCTCCATCAACACCACCATCCCCCACCTCTACCTACATCCGACCACCATCATCATCATCACCATAACAGCCCCCCTCCGCCCCTCGCATGTGTGCTCTAAAAGCGATCAGGCATTTGGCCTGGTTGGTTTTGGCCTATACACCAAAACCAACCAGACCAAACACTCCCATGCCCCGCCACCTATCCTCCAAACACCCCCTCCCCCCCTCGCATGTGTGCTCCAAAATCGACCAGCCCAAACACCCCCTGCCTTACACCGGTGCTCTAAACACCCCCCTCCCCCCCCCCTCGCATGTGTGCTTCAAAACCGACCAGGCATTTGGCCTGGTCGATTTTGGCCTGTACACCAAAACCGACCAACCCAAACACCCCCCTGCCTTGCATTGGTGCTCTAAACACCCCCCTCCCCCCCTCGCATGTGTGCTCCAAAACCAACCAGGCATTTGGCCTGGTCGGTTTTGGCCTGTACACCAAAACCGAGTAGCCCTCCTGCTTGGGAACCGACCACACATACCCCCCCTCCAAACCGACCAGAGAGAGTGTGAGAGTAAAAGAGAAGTTCAAAGGGTGAGAGTGAGAGTGAGTGAGTGAGTGAGTGAGAGAGAGGTTCAAAGAGGGTGAGAGAGTGAGAGTGAGAGAGGTTCAGAGACGGTGAGAGAGTGAGTGAGGGTGAGTGTGTGAGAGAGGTTCAGATAGAGTGAGTGAGAGTGAGCTGAGAGAGAGTGTGAGGGAGAACGGAGAGAGAGGGAGGGGCACAGCAACCGACCAGCACCCCCCTCCTCAAAACCGACCAGTCCACCTCCTCAAAACCGACCAGCTCCCTCCTCGAAACCGACCAGCCCACCTCCTCAAAACCGACCAGCCCACCACCCCAAAACCGACCACCTAAATTCCCACCCCACTGTTAATCTGCCCAACCTAAAACCGACCAGCCCTATATGCCCCCCTGCCCCTTTGCCCCCTCAATTGAGGACGCCCCCCGCCCCCCCTTAGGGGGTGCATCGCTTGCCCAACCTCCCCACCCCAAGGGGAACGCGCACCCATAACTGACCCTTCTCCCCTTCACCCCTACATCTAACTTCGCAAGGGGTGCCCCACACCGAAATGAATATCGGGTTTTTAACTCACTTTTTATCCTGTTTCTCCATCACAAAATGATGGTCTGATCGGCATCATTCTCCCCTCAACTCTAGATGTCCTTATAGACGGCCATGTGAGGATTGCCCTGGCTCTAAAATCGATAAATTTTGGGTGCGAATGCGCATGATATATCTAATCTCGCACCATTTTTGCTCCGCCATTTGGGCTTTTAACTTGTATTTTATCCTATTTTTTCATCGCGATACTATGGTCTTATGGGCCATATACTTCCCTCGTCTATGGTCGCCCTTGTAGAGGTCATGCGAGGATCGCACTGGCTCTGAAATCAGCGGATTTTAATCCCGGATGCGACTGCTACCTCTCGTCGTACGTCTCCGGCTTGCGATTTTCCATCCTTTTTCCTTACATTTGCAATCAGCCTCCCCACCCTTTCCCTTTTGCAATCGACCCCCTATTCCCCTTTGTTTGCATCCGACCCCCTGGGGGGTCTTCACTTACCCCGGCCCTAGGGGGTACCCTCAGCCTGACTCCGCCCCTCTGCCGGCATCGAACCCCCGCCCCCCTACCGGCCTGCACCATCGTCCATCCATGCCTTTGCCCGCCAAAGTTTGCACCACGGTGTCCCAGCCAACTAGGTTAGCACCTAGCTGGCTGGGAGGGGGTATGGGTGCAGTCGACATACACGCACCTGGCCGGCTCCTAGCAGGGGGTCGACGGGCTCAACGATCGACCCCGCGCAAATGGGTCGACAGACAAAAGACAATCGGACGCACACCCGGCCAGCCTTTGGCCGGGGGTCGGTGGGTGCAAAGGTCGATCCCACGTAACGGATCGGTAGACACGCACCCAGCCGGCCCCTCGCAGGGTGTCGGCCCTATGCAATGGGTCAGCAGACGCACACCTGGTCAGGCCCTGGTAGGGGGTCAGTGAGCGCAACGGTTGGCCCAACGCAGTGAGTGGGCAGACAGACAATGGTCGGCCTCATGCAACAGGTCGGTAGACGCATACCTGGACGACCCCTGGCAGAGGCTCGGCGAGCGCAACGGTCGGCCCCTGATAGGGGGTCACCAGACAGACGACGGTCAACCTCGAACAACAGGTCGGCAGACGCACACCCGACCGGCCCTTGACAGGGGGTCGGCAAGCGTGACGATTGACCTCGGACAAGAAGTCGGTAGACGAGCAACAAGTTTTTTGCACCAGAAAATCCTAGCCTACTAGGTTAGCACCTACCTAGCTGGGAGGGGATAACTGTGGGTGCAAAATCTACTTAACGCCCTACAATGGGACCCGCAGCCCTGCTTGGGGCCCACAGAGATGACTATGGGACTCGAGTCCCTACTTGGGGCCCACGGAGATGACTATGGGACCCGTAGCCCTGCCTGGGACCCATGAAGGCAGCAGTAGAACCTAGTGAATCTCTTCCCGGGTATTTACCTAAACCCTTGATATGTTAGAGAATATTTCTAGAATATTTCCTATAAACCAAATCTCTATAAATAGCCAACCCTGTGAAATAATACAGATCCCAAAATTCAAACCATAATCCCACTTTCTGTTTTCTAGAGCTCCCTGAGTTTTCTAGTTTTCATATTCCCTCTCCACCCTCTGTCATCTTGTAAGAAGCACTCATCGTCCTGTCAAGAGTAGCTCTACTTCATTCAGAGATAGTGGATTTAAAGGTTGCATCTTACCACACAAAGACGTAGGCTTCGGTCGAACTTTATCACCACATCTAGTGTCAACTCTCTCTCCCTATCCTACAGTGCTTGTGTGACAGCCTAGCAAGTTACAGCTCAGCGCTTCGAAGCACGCCACATCCTGAAGGGTAAAACCATCAATCTACTGTTGGAGGAGGGTCACATATGACGGCTGAAGTCCTCCCCCACAATGGATGAGACAGATCTTTAAAGGTAAGGATCTGTCTCTTGGTCTTAGCCATCCACCTAAGGACTCCCTTGGGCTATAAATAGCCCACCCCTATACCCCTTTAGCTACTAATGAGTCGTTTGATTTAGAAAAAGAATTAAAAGATAGTTTTAAGGTTTTAGTGAGTTCACCCTTGAACTCCATCTCCTCTCTTCTTTCCCTTCTCCTCCTCTCTTCAACCTTCTATCTTAGTTCAAAACTATGGAGGTTGGACTCACTACTTGCAAGGTCATTTGAGTCTTCTAACTCCTTGTGATCATACAAGTAAGAGAGGTCAAAGTTTAGTGAAGGATCTAAGGTGTCATCCAATACATACATTTTTATCTATCATTTGGGGGTTTTGGTAGGTTTAATCTTTGAGGTATACTCGGCATAGAAGCATGCATCTAAGGTCTTAAAAGAGATCTAGGTCACTTTCTATCTTAGTTACTTCTTACGTCCAAAATTTTCTTTTCTTTCCATTTTATTTCTCCCCGTTTCTTTTTGCACACACCAAGTGTGTTTCCACCGCCGTGTGGAAGGCTCTTGTGAGAGTGCTCTGTGACACCGTTCATATCTAGGACCATTAGTGACGCCGCTCACTTTGGGAGGCCTCTTTAGGGAGAAGGACAAACGGAGAAGATGAACGAGATAGAGGTGCAAGAGTCAGCTCAGTTCAGCACCTATGAAGTAAGAGCGTTGTCTCTACTTAACCGAAGGTGCGAGTCGCGGACCTAGGGGGCTAAGTGATAATCTCTGTGTAGTCACATCGTAATTTGCTTGTAATTTTGTTCTAATCTTCTAAGGGAAGCTAGACCCCTCTGTGTGAAGGGTCTAGGTCCAATTTCGACCGGAGGGTAGTTTTCATCCCTATTAAAGGTTTTCATCTATAAATAACTTGTGTGTTCTTTCGCATTATATCTCGTGATCATTAATTGTTTTAACTCCGCAATTTTTTAGATTGAGCAATATAACTCGTGCTTGCATCTGCTCGTTGTGGGGCACACCAACTAGCTTCGTCTAGTTGGTCTCTTACTGCATGGTGTTTAGCTAGCCAACCTTTGCTATCTTTTATTATTTCAGTGCCCAATGAAGGTTTTCAAGTATGCTCGGAAGCATCGATTGCATGCACTGGAAATGAAAGAACTGTCCAACAGCCTGGCAAGGTATGTACACATGCCTTGTTTACGAGCCAATAATTATTTTAGAGCTTGTAGCTAGCAAAGATCTGTGAATCTGACACTCCTTCTTCAGGCTGCCAGGGTTACACAACGACATCAACATTCTCAATCATTCATCGATCTTCAAGCAGCTTGCAGAGGGTAGAGCTGCCCTATGCAATTTTAGTGTCAATGGCCATGAATATAATATAGGGTACTATTTTACTGATGAGATTTATCTCTTATGGTCAATATTAATGAAGACAATCACAGTACCTCGAGAAAATAAGAACAAGTATTTTACCCAACAACAAAAGATGGTAAAGAAGAATGTCAAACAAGCTTTTGAATTGTTTCAAGCTCGATTTGCGATAGTATGATGACTGACTCGTTTTTCGCTACCAAATACACTTATCGATATTATGACAGCATACATCATAATACACAACATGATTGTCGAATATGAATAGAATCTTCACTACGATCTCAACTTTGACTTTGCCGATGTGACACAAATTGTTGAAGCTTCATATGAGCACACAATGCCTCTGATGGAGTTCATCCATACCCTTTATCGGATCAGGAACAGAGAAACCCACTCCCAACTTCAGAAAAACTTGGTTGAGCATATGTGGCAACTTAAGGGATCTCTATCTGAAGATTAGGTCTTATTATGTTTAATATAATCATCTTGAACATTTTGAAGTTATTATATGTGCTTTCAATTTTAATAATATCTAGAGTTGTATTGAATTGCAAAGAGTTCATCACCTAATACAATCTAATGAAAATTACATAATTAATAGAATTCAAAGAAATTACAATCTTAATTATAGATATTGGAAATCACAACTTGAGAAAATTACATAATTAAAGCTACTCGAAATCATAACCCTAACCAAGCTTTAATCTCAGCCTTGCACTTTTCAAAGTATGCTGTGATAGACAGTTCAAGACCTATAAGGTCCTTCTCCATGATCGCATCATCTAATTTTTGTTGCTTTCTTACTTCTTTTTGAAGCTCAACAGTTGTCTGCATCTTTGCAATTTCGATCATATTTGCGGTTTCAGCTATCTTCTTCCTCCCCTCATTTCACTCCTTTTTGGAGTTCTTCTTATCCTGCTTGAGCCACATAAATGCCTCATTGAATAAGTTGGAGACTGGGCGGTCGTCCTCATTGATTGGCATCTGTCCCTTGTGTTTCCCCAATAACTTTGATGCATTCCTCCCCTTAGGTCCCTGCATTTCGGTAGGCCCATCATCTGAGTCACCCCCAAAGGCTCCGAGCATCGAGGGTTGTCGGAGAGGAGGTATTTGGCGAGGAATCAGAGTCTCTCCCTATCCTTGTCTCTCTTAGCACTTGATAGAAGGTTTGATTTTGCTGCGTCCATTTTGGTTGATGGAGTTTCCACCCAACAGTGCTCAAGTTTGAATATATCATGCTACATATTATTATAAAGTTTTTTTGCTTCTGCTAGCTGCATAATATTCAAACAAAATAAATACTTAAAATCCGAGATAACACGATCAATTAAAATAACAAGAACTAGCTAAATTTTTACATGGTCAACAATTCCGGTACCGAATCTCGATCGGCCTTGACTTAACCAGCCACAAAATTTGGTGACCGACTGATCGAACACAGGTGCGTCATTTGGCTAAGGGTCTGCTAGTTGAGTCCCTCACTATTGTAATTAGTGTAATAATAAAAAATTATTTTTCAAAATTATTGTCGTGGTTGACCGGTACCTTGGATGACATCTTGGCTGATGTTGAGCCATGCGGATACCAACAACTTATCATCGGGGATGGTCCAATTTTCTGAGCGCTTGTAAGCCTTCTTCTTACTCGTGATCGGCGCTTGTTCGTACCGTGGCTCCTCTTGTGTAAGCGGCTCCATCTCCGGGATAGAAAACATTGGGCTCCCGCCGTCTCCGTCAGCGAGGAGTTGTGTGAAGTTACCCCATGGATATGGATCCATGTTCACCTAGTAGATGGGTGGGAGAAGAATGGATGAATGAAGGTGTGGGAGTGATGTGGAAGAAGGAAGGGATTTCTAGAATCTGTTAAGAATTTTAAAAAAAAAATTAACTATTTTTTAATAATAAAGGAGGCTCAAACGGTCAAAAAATCCAACGGGTCAAAAAATGATTGGTGAGATAAAAAGAGACAAAAAATAATAATGATTTGATATTGGGTCCGCAATATGAGGAAATAAATTTTAAAATGAGAATAGAAGGGGGTTTGTGCAAAAATTTCGGTGGGTTCAGACCTTTTGGAGCTATCTAAAGGGTATCCGATCTTTGATATGGACTTGCGATAACTCTTTCACACGTCAGCTTCATCCGAAGGGGGAAAAAGCCACGTAGGCCTTAGGATGTACATTCCTTCGGATTCGGTTGAAACAATCTATTACCGCTCAGAGTGCCACATGGGCCTTCGAATAATCCTTGAGACCCAGTTCGAGATGCTCTTAGGGTTCATCCCATAGCCTCTAGAATAATGCTCTATGACAATTTGGTACCAAAGTGTAACCCTTTTAAAAAGTCTAATTTGCCCGAACATACTTTATATGGCACTTATTTTATTTCAAGAGGCTGTCAAAAAAAAAGTGATAAGAAATTATCATAAAGTTGGTAATAATTGGGGGTTGTGTGTGAATCCCTTTGTTGGTAAGCTGTTGTAGAAGAAATATTCAAGGAGTCAAATAGTAAATAATACCATACAAAAAAAATTATTTAGTGGATGATAAGATATTATTATGCATAAAATGAAAAATAAAACTAGGGAAATTTTATTCATACCCCAAAAATCTGTAATTAGCCCCCGTATCCCTAGCGTTTCTCAATAACTTACTCAACAATCCTTTAATACCAACAATGCCCTTTTTTTTATACCCCAAAGCCCCTGCTCAGCGTCTTTTGTACCCCAACCCAACCCAATGTTCGTTTAAACTTAGCCCCGCCCAACCCGTCGGGTTGTGCGGGGTGGGTTCGGGTTAACCCTCCCAAAGTCGGGTTGGGTTCGGGTTGACCCGCCCAAGTTGCAGCTAGGGGTGGCAATGAGTCGAGTCGTGTCGGGTTCGTGTCGTGTCTAGTTTCGTGTCGTGTCCAAAACCCCTAGACCCGGACCCGACCCGTTTAACTAATCGTGTCTAGATCCTAAACCCGTACCCGACTCGCTAATAAACCGGTAGACACGATAAGACCCAATAAGACCCGTTTACCATCCGGATCTATTCAGTTGACCCGATCCGACCCAATCCGACTTGACCCGACCTGACCCGAAAGACCCACTGGTTTTATATATTATAGTATCGGATTGTTGGTAGACCCAACCCGACCCCCGACCTGACCTATTGAATACTAAACGGGTCTTCCTGGGTCTACCGTGTCCAGACCCTAAACCCGGACCCGACCCGTTTAATAAACGGGTCTATCGTGTCGACCCGTTTACGACCCGAACCCGTTTAGCCTTGACCCAGACCCGCTAACTTCGTGTCGGGTCGAGGAGAAATAATTCGGGTTGGGCTCGGATTAGCCCGCCCAAATTCGGGTTGGGTTCGGGTTGGACTCGGGTTGGGTTCAGGTTGGCCCGCCCAAGTTGCAGCTCTACTTGTGCCTTCAAGTATCAGCCAACTGCATGGGGTTTATTTAAGAGTGGGGTGTTTTCCAGAGTGCATATAATTGGGGTATATTTAAGGGGGTATGTGTTTGATTGGGGTATAATCAAGTTGGGGCGGGCCATTTAACTGGGGTGTATTGAAGGTGGGGTGTAAGGGGGAAGGGTATTTTTGGGATAAGAATGGGGTATGAAAAAAAAAAATGGGGTGTATTCAAGTTTCTTGGAAATGGGGGCTAATTACAGATGTATGGGGTATGAATAATATTTCCCTAAAACTATCCATACTAAGGTTCGAACTCAGACCGCAAACAAGTTTGAAAATAAAATATTTATTTGCAAAAATATAGAAAGTAAGATTTTAAAAAGTTGACGCTAGAGGAAGGGGTTGAACCTTCGACCTTGTGGTTAACAGCCACACGCTCTAACCAACTGAGCTACTCCAGCTCCTTTGTTTTAAGTCGGATGGGTTATATATATAACATAATCGCTTGGTCGAATGGGCCTTAGATATTACAAAAAAACCTAGTGATTATTTTGTCATATAATTATAATTGAACTGGAGACGAGGAAAAAAAAAGGGGGGGGGGGGGGGGGGGGGGGGGGGGGAGGGGGGATTAGCTTTATTGCCTCCACCCTTACTGATTGCACCTGCCGTCATCGCTACCATCTCCATTGGCCACAACTAGGGCTGGCAATTTCGGACCTAACAAGGCAGACCCGACACGACCCAACACGAAGTTAGTGGGTCTCGGTTAGGGCTAAATGGGTTCGGGTCATAAACGGGTCGACACGATATACCCGTTTAATAAACTGGTCGGGTCCGGGTTTAGGGTCTGGACACGGTAGACCCGAGAAGACCCGTTTAGTATCCAACGGGTCGTGTCGGGTCGGGTCTACCCGCAATCTGATACTATAATATATAATACCAGCGGGTCTTTCGGTTCAGGTTGGGTCGAGTCGGATTGGGTTGGATCGGGTCAACTGAATAGACCCGGGTGGTAAACGGGTCTTACCAGATCTTATCGGGTCTATCTGTTTATTAACGGGTCGGGTACAGTCTTAGGATCTAGACACGATTAGTTAAACGGGTCGGATCCGGGTCTAGGGGTTTTGGACACAACACGACACCCGACCCCAACCCGACCCATTGCCACCCCTAGCCACAACTGTGCTGGCGATGGTTGCCGCCATCCACAGCATAGCAGTTATATGGTCCCTTGCAGCTACCCACCTGATGCAGGGGAGTCAGGGCTGAGTGTGGATTGCCTGTATCGGATGTCTGAGTGTGATTCGCCGCCACGTGGGACACAGTGTACTTCCCCTAGGTGTGGAAAGAATGGCTAGGTTTTACCTAGTTTGTTTTTTATCAAAGCATTATAGGAAGGAAATTGCTCATGTATAAATCCACTCACTCAACATTATAAAAAGACTAAAATACCCTTAGAAATTTTATGTTAAGCTCAACTAAAAGTAGGGATAGCTTCTTTTCAACATAAGCTCAATTCTCACTCTCTCTCTCTCTCTCTCTCTCTCTCTCACACACACACACACATATATATATATATATATAGAGAGAGAGAGAGAGAGAGAGATTATGTCAGTAGTTAATGTCTTGAAAAAAATTTCCTAAGGGTATGTATTTTAGGGGGACCTAGTAATAAGTCCTTTTCAAAAGATCATTTTTAACTAAAGGATAAAACAATAAGATGGTTTTGCACCAAATCCCTCTCGAAAAAAAAAGAATTTAGAGCAAGTCCCTCCGTATAACAATCTACAATTATTATTCTTTATTATTGATTTGTTACTTTTTAATACAATGAAAACTGTAGCAATTGTTACTCAATTCAGTGATAAAAGTAACAATCGCTACAATGGTAGTAATAAGCAACAATTCAGTGATAAAAGAGCAACAATTGCTATAATAATTTTACTGTAGCAATTTTTTAAAAAAAAATCTTGTTTTTTTTTTAAAAAAAAGATTGCTAATTGAAATCACTGTAACAAATTGTTACTTTTTTTTACCGAATTGTTACTCTTCATATGATTCCTTGTGCCACTACATATAGGGGTAAAACAAATATTTTTCAAACAGAGGGATCTACAGCTAGAACATTTTATTCCGACCTTATCCTTACGTCCTTATACTTAAATGGATCTCTTGTCAGCGACCTTAGGCACATTACCCTTTTTTTTAATCGCAAAGTCTGTGGCTTGCTCCCTCTAATAGCACAAGAAATTCCCAGTGGGTGCTTCACTCCCGGAGGGATTAAGTGCACCCCCAATGAGAGCTTCATTCCCGGAGGGATTAGTCCGAGCCTGAAGTGGACCATTATCCAAAGAGAAATGCTACTCAGTCCGAAGGTTTGTCCCAGATTCGCCGGCCCAATTTTAAAATCTTTAACAGCACCAGTTGCACATTGTCATGTCAATCGGGCCGGCAAAATCGGGACAAGCCTTCAGGCTGAATAGCATTTCTCTTACCCAAAAGGTTTTGGGACACCTGCCGATCTTAAAAAAAAAAAAAAGCACGACCCAACAGGGCCACATCCGCTTACATACATCAAACTGCCCACTCCCACTTAGCCAAATGCGGCCTCCTGGTGCACCATTTGGCTAAGTGGGTATAGTTGGATGGGAGACGGTCAGGGCTTGGGAGTAGTACGTAGAGCTGTCTCCTGGGACCACACAGAAGGCCTGCCTCCCCCTGGGCACCTCTCCGACCGCTGCCGGCTGGAGAACAAGGACAAAGGGGAGGAGACAGGAGGGGGGGGGGGGGGGGATAGAAAGGACCGGCAGACGCGATGATCGGTTGCACAGGACCAATGGCAACTGCAGCAGTCTTAATGATATGCATGAGAGGCCTTTGAGTAGGGATGGCAACGGTGCGATTTAAAACCGAGAACCGCAAAAAATCACACCGCATGGTGCGGTTCCAAAATATAAAACCGGTTTCGGTTTGTGGTTTCGGTTTTACCCAAAACCGTAAAAAACAGCACCGTTGAGATCATTATAATGTTAAACCACAGTGCACCGCACCGCATGGTGCGGTTTCACATACGATACACGATCGCTGTGCGGTTTCGGTGTGGTGGTTCGGTGTTGCGGTACGGTTTCGGTTTTGCCCAAAACCGCACCGTTGCCATCCCTACCTCTGGGACACATCTGGCATTCCAATTTTGGCTAAGTTGGGAGCCCTAATAATTTGTCGGGTGCAAATAGCAACTCATCCAGTATTTCCCCGACATTCATCACCACCCTCTCCAGCCACTGCTACCAACCCACCACGCCCGCCATTACTTGCCATCATCCTCCACACCACCACACGTGCCATCCACAGCCACCACTCAGTGGTTGCCACCGCCGCCTGCCACCGTCACCACAACCAGCCACCAACACCACCACGACCACCCACCTGTCATCATCTCCACCGACGTCGCGACAACCACAATCCCCCCCACCACTAGGCCGCCACTGCCAACGCTATAGTACTAAAGAGCAAAACCAATCAATTCCATCATCAAGGAAGCATTGAAGATATATTATGAACATGAAGAATAATGCATGCCTTCTGCACAAGAGTAACAGCCCGACCGACACATTCGCATGACCGAGGCTCTTGCTCACCTCTCTGCACATCATACTGAACCAACCACCAAAAGGTTTCTTACCTTTTGCCAGACACCAAGAATCCCTTTGCAAGCTAACCACGATTCCGACGATCCTCGGGTGAGGTTATGGGTTCAGTGCATCGGCATTCGCACCAAGACTGGCCGATGCCGCCCACACGACCGCGGGTTGCCCGCCAGGTTGTCCTGCAGTATCTATGGTTGATGTTTAATGCTCTCTGTGGAGCCTTTTGAATGAAAGAATAAAAGAAACCAGGGCAAATCACAAAAATCTCTCCTGAACTATAGGCTGCATTTCATATTGTTCCCTCAAACTTTTCTTTTGAGCAACTTGATCCCTAAATTATGCTCCGTTTAACCCCCTGTCAACTTTTATTCTCAAAATATCCTAGTCCTAGTAAGCATAAGTTAAATATTCTAAAACAATTTTGGGTCTTATTGGAAATTAATAAGGGTACTTTCGGGATAAATTGACGGAGGGGGCTACATGCAGATAAAGCATAGTTCAGAGATCAAATTGTTCAAAAAGAAAAGCTGAGGGACCAATATGAAATATAGGTCTGGAGAGCTTTTTGTAAGTTACCCAAGAAACAATGATACCGTATCAAGGCTTTTTTCCTGATATTTAGATAAATAAAGCATTCCGATGTATCATGCCATAAAAATGACCTCGATCTCAGGTATGGTACCGGTGACATGTTCAGATAAAACGGATGGTGAAAATAAACAGGAATTTTCAGAAATAATGCTTGGGCCGCAGAACTGGAATTCTGATGTAAACCAACAAATCCCTGAAATTTATGTTGTCCTCGGTTCATCAGGAAAAGGCCAGAGCGCAAACACGAACAGCAGACACCAATGCAATAGATGTTCTGCTTGCATTTCAAAAATACCTAAGGCCTTCCTGCTGAAGTTATTGGACGAGGAGGAAACCTGTTAGAGATCTTCTACACTTTCTGTACTAAGTGTAGCTTATTCGAGTGGGAAAATCTTGGCAGATAAAGATCGTGTGAAAAATGAGCGATATCAGAACTTTGAAGTGCGATGAAGCAGTATGGGGTGATGGAGACTTGAAGAACTAAGATCGAGGACCGTGTCAAGAACAATGAAGGTTGAAGAAGATTGCGGGAAAAAAAGTTTTCTTGTTTTCTCAGCTTGAACTAGAAATCCTGCTGCCGCGATCCATGCTAATGCTGTTGCTGCTACTGAATTCAGAAGATAGCGCTGAGGATGACGACGATGGAGCCAACGCGGCCAGGGGGGACCCAATAGGGTAGGGAGCAATGGGCATGTCGGGGAGAGAAGATGCGGAAGGACTGTAACTCAGGGTTCCCATCGGATGATCGAACTTGCATGCCGACCCAAACTTGCATTTACCATGTTGAGAATAGAAGGCGCAATGTGGGGCACCCTGTTACCCAAATACGAAATTCAAAAAGAAATTCATTCTAAGTATGAAGAAATTTATTTTACTGATACAAAAAAGAAGCATGTGGTTCACAATTGAGTTAATAGCAACAACAAAAAAACTTTGTGATCTAAGTTTACAGCAAAGTCGCACCGACAATTCAAAGCTGCTTCAATCCTCAAAATGGAAGATAACATGTCGTATACAAAGGAAAAATATCAGTAGGTATCATTATCCTCTCATTCTTCTCTTTTATAATATAGATATTTATTTTCTTTCCTTGAATATAACATAAAATCAAGTTAAGACAAAGGTGAACTAAAGGGATCAATGCAAGAAATATCATCTTTATTCTGCTTTTAATTAATACTAAAGCATGAAACGAGAAACTTTGGTAATAAGTTAATTAGATTTGTTATTTGAGCATAGCTCTAATAGTTAATATATGTTAAACTATCAAAAGCTATGCTACTTACACTATTCATGTATCAAAAGAAATTGCTCTAATCACCATTAGAGGCAATGGATGCATGATGCTGGGAAAACAAACATTTGAAATGCCATGAAGAAATTTTGCTATGCGTTAACTACTTAATCATTCTATACTAGTAATGTTCGTGGCCACGACCACCCTCGACATCAACACCTGCCTGAGTGGAGAATGATCGTGAGTGAATTAGCATTCACAAGAACATGATCAGTTGACTTTCCTAGTTTCTAGGGATTGTCATTAGTCACCTAAGTGGATTAGGTTGACCTTCCTAACATTTCGGGAATGTCAATGTAATTATAAGTTGACCATATTGACTTTCCTATAATATAGGATGAGTCCTAGGTGTCCATCTAAGCGAAGGACTTCTAGTCTCTTTCAGATTCATTAATCCTATTGGACTAAGGATTGGATCTCTATTATTTAGGAAATTGTCATAGGTTTCCATAATGAATAATGGTTAATTAATTAAGTGATTAATTTATTGATTATTTAATTAATTATCTATCTTTAATGGTTGCCTAATTGGATTAGGAGAAGCTATCCCTATATGTTAGGAGAGGGTGAGTGTGTTCACACTAGGACCCCTCCTTTACAGGAATCACCTTCAATATGGGATTTTCACCTTGTGTGGACCTCCTTTCTAGTCCTGGTGGCTGCCCTCGCATGAAGGATCCCCTGATTATGGCCGAAACTATTCTCCCTTGGGAGAGGAGTGGCTGGCCACATGGAGGGGAGTCTTAAGGGTTTAGGACTTCACTTATGGAAAGATATTTCCAAAAGTGGTCGGCCACCTAACCCCTATCTCTAAGGGACGTGGCCGGCCACACCCCTCCTCCCTAGGGTTTCCAAGAGACCCAAATAAAAGGGAAAGATCATCCTCACAAAAAATCAATAAATTCTAAAACCTATAGGGGCATTAAATATGATATTCAAATTAACAGTTAAAATAGACGGTCACAAAATTTTGTAAAATTTTTATGATCAACTAGTTTTAGAATTTACTGATCACCTTGTCATAGATACCATATCCTCCAAAAAACTAGCAAATTCTAAAATCTCTAGGAGGTCAAACACCACCGGCGACCTTTCAAAGCGGCGAATAATGCTGCTTTCGAATGTAGCATCTTCTCTCTCTCTCTCTCTCTCTCTCTCTCTCTCTATATATATATATATATATATATATATATATATAGGGGCATGCTATAATGCGGTACGTGCGGTATCGTACCGCAGCCATCTGATGCACACGCTACGTGCATCGCATGCACGCAACGGTACATCAGACGGCTGCGGTGCGATGCCGCATTATAGCATCTCTCTCTCTCTCTCTCTCTCTCTCTCTCTATATATATATATATATATATATATATATATATATATATATATATATATATATATATATATATATATATATATATATGGGTCAGGATCAAATAACCCATCATTTTTTGACCCATACTTGCACCCATCATCCTACTTGGATTCGGGTCTCAAAGTTTGCTGAGTTTTTGTAACGATGATCAACATACCATAGATAGCACCTTTACAAAAAATGGAAGATTCTAAAACCTCTGGGGCCATCAAATGTTATAAGCTCTTTTGACCGTCAATTTCAACTATTGATTTGAAAAGCACATTTGATACAACTAAAGGGTTTAGAATGTGCTAATTTTTTGTAAAGGTGCTATCTATGGTATTTGATAATTCTCACAAAAACTCAGCAAATTCTGAGACCCAAATCCAACAATTAGGATGATGGCTCAAATACGAGTCAAAAAATTATGGGTCATCCGATCATATGATCCTATATATACATATATATATATAGACGAATGATAAAATGTGGCATCCGGTGTCGCACCGCAGCCATCCGACGCACTCCGACTTGACCTGTGTATCGCACTCATCCCCGATCGTGCAGCTGCAGGCGCACACCGCACCATAACAGCCATATATATATATATATATATATATATATATATATATATATATATATATATATATATATATATATATATATATATGGGAATAGGAGTATGGCCCTCCCGACTAGCCAACACGCTAGTCCTCCCCTATATTTACGTGCCATGTGGTACTTTTTAACTAATTTTTTTTAATGGATGGTCAATCCACTCTACTTGGATCATCATTAAAAAAAAATTCAAAAAAAAAAAACTTAAAACAACTCGATCAACGACCGATGAATTTAACGGTAAACTGTAGTGCGCAAATACCATTGCTATGGTTAATCTAAAAATGCCACTTGGCAGATTCTTTTTTCAAATTTTTTTTCATAATCATTGTTAAGAAGGGTGAACCCACCTTGATCAACCACTAACCCAAGTTAAAAATTGCCACATGACACTTGAATTGAAGGAAGGAGTAAGGACTAGCGTGTTGGCTAGTCGAGAGGACCATGCACCTAAAGGTTTTGGAATGTGCTGATTTTTTGGGGATGTGTTATCCATGCAATGGATAAAACATGAACAAAAAATCAGCACCTTCCAAATCCTATAGGTAAATCAAAATTGGAAGGTCAAAATTGGAAGGATGTCCTTTCAATTTTGATTCACCTATAGGTTTTGGAAGGTGTTGATTTTTTGTGCATGTTCTATCCATGACATGGATAACACATCCACAAAAAAATTAGAACATTCTGAAACCTAAAGGTGCATCTAAATTGGATTACAGCATGCCGCATTCGTCTCTCTTTATATATATATATATATATATATATATATATATATATATATATGGGGCATGCTATGCTGCGGCATGCGGTAAGTGCGGCACCGCACCGCAGCCGTCTGATGCACGCGCTGCGTGCATCGCATGCACGCAGCAGTGCATCAAACGGCAGCGGTGTGATGCCGCACTTACCGCATGCCGCATTATAGCATCTCTCTCTCTCTCTCTCTCTCTCTCTCTCTCTCTCTCTATATATATATATATATATATATATATATATATATATATATATATATATATATATGGGTTGGGTTCCGTTGACAACCCATCATTTGAAGGGGTTAGAGATTTTAGAATTTGCTGATTTTTTGTGAGGATGGTCAGTATGGCAAGTTGATCATCCTCACAAAAAAACAACAAATTCTGAAACCTCTAAGGATGCCAAATGTTAGAAGATTTTCTTAACCGTCTATTTGAACCGTTAATTTGAATAACACATTTGACGTCCTTATAAGTTTCAGAATTTGTTGATTTTTTGTAAGGATGATCAACTTGCCATAATGATGATCCTCACAAAAAATCAGCAAATTCGGAAACCACTATCCAACGATTGAAGCAAGTTGTAAACGGGTTATAAATTTACCTGCCCTTTTGGGTTGTCAACGGATCCCAGTCATACATATATATATATATATATATATATATATATATATATATATATATATATATATATATATATATATATATATATTGCAAAACAATCACAAAATCTACATAAAGATTTCAAAATTTGCTGAAACTTGGTGGGTGTGCTATCTATGGCAAGTTGATCATCCTCGTCAAATTCTAAAACCTCAAGGCGTAACAAATATACTAATCAAATTAACAGTTAAAATGGGCGGTCGACAAATCTTATAACATTTGAAACCCCTATGTGTTTTAGAATTTGATGATCTTTGGTGAGGATGATTGGCTTGCCATATATATAGCACACCCACCAAGTTTCAGAAAATTCTAAAATCTCTATGTTTGGTTATATATATATATATATATATATATATATATATATATATATATATGGGCATGCTATAATGCGGTACGTGCGGCATCGCACCGCAGCTGTCTAATGCACGCGATGCGTGCTTGCGATGCACACAGCGGTGCATCAGACGGCTGCAGTGAGGTGCCGCACTTACCGCATGCCGCATTATAGCATTTCTCTCTCTCTCTCTCTCTCTCTCTCTCTCTATATATATATATATATATATATATATATATATATATATATATATATATATATATGTGTGTGTGTGTGTGTGTGTGTGTGTGTGTGTGTGTGTGTGTGTGTGTGTGTGTGTGTGTGTGTGTGTGTGTAGAAAATGGGCTCAAGTGTTGTAGGGACTACACTGACATATAGTGATTTCACGACACATGGCACTTAGAATGTGCTAACGTTTTTATGAAAATAATCGCCTTACCTTGGATAGAACATCTACAAAAAATCAGCACATTATAACACTTCTAGGGTCATCAAATATGCTTTTCAAAATAACAGTTACAATAAATGGTCGATAAAGACTATGACATATAGCGATTTCACAACACATGGCACTTAGAATGTGATTTTTTTTATGAAGATATTCACCTTACCTTGGATAAAACATCTACAAAAAATCAGAACATTCTGACACTTCTAGGGGCATCAAATATGCTTTTCAAATTAACGGTTACAATGGATGGTCGATAAAACTTCTAACACTTGAGGCCCTTAGAAGTTTTAAAATGTGCTGATTTTTTCTGGATGTTTTATCCATTGTTTTAAAACTCACAGAGTCTACTCGAAACTTGGACGAGTCAACTTGACTTAATTGAAGTTCAAGTCAACTCGGCTGAAAACTTGGACAAGTCACTACTCGGCTAGCGACTCAAGCGCGTCAGGTCGAGTTTTTGAGTCACGCAACTCGACCCGAGTTGTGACCGCATATAGTTCAGGTAAATTTGATGATTGACTTGAGGATATTGTTGATGTTTTTGTCTTTTGATTACTACATGCATGATTTATAGATGATAATTGATATCTCGTTTGATGAGTGATTCCATATGGCGTGACAAAATACTTGGTAACATTATATAGTAATTAAAACCTCAAATCCATAGGTTTTAAAATGTCATTTTTGGTACATTAGTAATTTATATAAATAATAAATACTAAAACTATATTGTGTTTTTTGAGTTTTAGGTGTAATTACTCGGACGAGTTTTCGAGTCGACTCTACCCAAAAAGGTTTCGAGTCAAGTTGAGTCGAGATTTCAGGTTTTAAAACACTAGTTACATCTTAGATAACTTAATTATCCTTATAAAAAATCAACCATTCTAAAACGTCTAGTGGAACGAATTCATTATGTTAGAGTAGTCCCTACAACACTGGTTGATCGATTTTGATTCAAAGGTTTGGTAAAACCACTTTTTAAGATCATTTTTTATTAGTGTTGATAGTGTTTTTGTTTGTTCAGATACGATGTCCATCGATGCATATCATGTTCCAGAGATCATGGATAGCCGATCATATGTCCAGTCACACTCCTCCCCGATATGATCGGGGCTTCATGCCCCCCCCCCCCCCCCCCCCCAATTGGTGGATCACGCTCAGCCCTTTAGCAACCACCAAAAGGTAAATCGCACTCGTGAGGATTTCTGCCATCACCATTCATAGATTCCCCTTCCCCTACCCAGGACCCCAAATGCTCGAATCGAAGCAAAATCCTAGACGGATTCAACACAAAGATGCAAGATTTTTTCCTACAAATTTTTACCGATGTTGGGTCATCCTAACGAATTCAACACAAAGATTCAAGATTTCTTCCAATAATTTTTTTTTAACCGCATAAATCCACATTATTTCTTCCGAGAAAGTTTTCTTCAATTTTTTTCTTTGCACGCTACTTAATTTATTTCGGTCTGAATGGAGGTTGATCAATTTTGATTCAAAACAATAGGGTATAGGTTTGGTAAAAGCACTTTTTAAGATCATTTTTAGAAGTGATTGGTATTGATGGTGTTTTTGTTTGTTCAGATACGGCATCCATCGATGCTTATCATGTTCCAGAAGATCATGGATAGCCGATCAAGATGTCCGATCGCACCCCTCCCCGATCCTCAATGACCACGATCGGGGCTTCATGCCTAATGTAATTAGCTTGTTCTCTAATGCGCTCCTATGTTTTTTGTTTTTTGTTTTTTTAGTTGCTTACTTTTTTCTTTATTCTTACCCATTGAAGTTGGAATTTTGAATGTTGGGTTTTTGTGGAGAACAGATCAGAGATATAGTGAGAGGCGTGGCAAAGTACTTATAATATACTCTCTCATTTGCTCTTCTAATCATGTCAAGAGAATGTCATCTCCTGTTTCACATCTTAATGTGCCTTTCATTTTATGTAACATTCTCCACATTGTTCATTTACTACATTTAATAAAGGTATGATATAGTGAAGATATATATTTTTTGTAATTGAAGGATATAATGAGGATTACTAACAAAAGCTTTGACCTTGACGGGTGAAGACAATATCACCAACGTTACTACCAGATTGAAGGTTAATTATAGCCCACCATGTTGATGGTATCTTCCAATCACTCATGACCCTTGTTTAAAATCAGCTCAGTTTTTATTTGAAGCTATTACGTCACTCCAATCTTGAAAGTATATAGTTGTTCTATCGTGTGAGTATATTTACTTGGTTCATATAAAACACGTCATATAGAATAAGAACACATGCATTGATATCCAAAAGAATTTATCATAACATTGTCGATCGATTTTGTTCAAATTGTGACATCATTTTAATTTGCATGAGTATGGAATTTTGCATATCGTTGGGCATCTACGGATTTTTTGGCCTTCTTCTGAAAATCACGGAGATAATGTCTTAATATTCTAGGATTTTCTTGGCCTACCCAGTCACTGGTGTCAACCGACCGCATATTTTAACCGACTAATACTAGCACAACCGACGATATATCCCAACAACTTGCAACTGGTTAGCCCCCACACCACAAGCACCACTTGGAGTTTCTTCAGGCCAATGGGGTTAGGCTCTTTCAGTTTTGGGTTCGAATTGCTTAGCTTTATACCCATCCTTGTGATCTTGAATAGAGATTATGTAATTCCTGTGAATAGTGCATATCTTGATTCTTTTCTATGTATTAGCTTTGCATAAATTTGTTTCGGCTTTCTCCATATTTTTCCACTCACAATAACTGGATTTCAATATCAATTGTTTCGAAAACTTTTGTTACTAAACATCATTTTTTCAAACTCAAAATAGAAGAAAAAATTTCTTCTAAAGAAACCCTACATCATAATTTTTTAAGATTTCAAGAAAAGTGATCTACTTCTAATAACACCCTACTCTTCTAAAGAACGTCGTGATTCGTGAATTACAGAACCAGTGATCGACAAGGCTTTGAACAGGAAAAACCTTCAATTCGATTTGTGATTCTCTTTTTTACTCGAGTTTGTAATAAGGATTTGATCTTTATTGGTTTTGTTCCACCCAATTCCTTGATTCGATTCCCAATGGTTTCGATTGATTTCTAGGCAATTGAATGAAATTATTTGTCAGATCTATTTCCTTCTAGGTTTTTAAACAATTGGAATTATTATAGTTATTTCTGTTTGTTTATAGGGTTCCCTCAATCCGTACTGTTTTCTGAGCTTTCTCCAATCGGCAATTAATTTTTAGTTTTCACTAAACTCGTTGTTTTTATGAATTTTTATTGTAAAAATTGCTCCTTTAAACTATATCTTGTGGTTGCCTAGGGATTATGTATTGTTTTATCTGAATTTAATTTAAGCATTTACCGTATATATTTGAGTGGCTTATCATGTAATCAAAACATTTAAATGAACACCTTTTCAGAATTGGGATTTTTGGTGTTATGGTTTCGCTCCAGATACCTAAATTTTGTTTCGCCCAAGATGAACTTCGATGGATAGATAGGAAGGGTGCCGACAGGCACGAAGAGTTCTTGTGCGTGCGTGCGTTGCGTGCGTGCGTGTGCGTGTGTGTGTGTGTGGGGGGGGGGGGGGGGGGGGGGGGGGGGGATCCAGAGACATGCTACTTTGCCTCTGAATTAGACATGCATCATTCAAATCATTTGATAGAGGTTCCATAATTTGTTGACCTTTTGCGAGGATGATCACATTGCCTTAGATAGCACATCCAAAAAAAATCAGCACATTCTAAAACCTCTAGGTGCATCAAAGCTAAAAGGCTTTATCGACCATTCTTTTTAACCGTTTATTTGAAGAGAATATTTGATGCACCTAGAGGTTTTAGAATGTGCTGATTTTTTTTGGATGTGCAATCTAAGGCAAGGTAATCATCCTAATAAACAATCAACAAATTATGAAGACTCTAGTTATGTGCAATCTAAGGCAAGGTAATCATTCTAATAAACAGTCAACAAATTATGAAGACTCTAGTTAACTATTTTGAGATGCGTGTCTAATTCAGTGGCAAAGTAGTGTGTCCCTGGATCCCGACCCTATATACATATATATATATATATAGAGAGAGAGAGAGAGAGAGAAATGCTAAAATGCGGCGTGCGGTGCGTGCGGCGTCGCACCGCAGCCGTCTGATGCACCGCTGCGTGCATCGCACGCACCGCAGCGGTGCATCAGAAGGCTGTGGTGCGGCGTCGCACGCACCGCACGCCGCACCCTAGCATCCCTCTCTCTCTCTCTCTCTCTCTCTCTCTCTCTCTCTCTCTCTCTATATATATATATATATATATATATATATATATATATATATAACGATGCTCTTTTTTTCTCTTTTGTTAGCTAGGGTGACTATTGACTCATTGAATAGACAACTAATTTTGATTGATCTAAATTAAATGCCACTGTTATAGTGTGTATTGCCTAAGTAATATCCTAAGTTGCTTTAACCATCGCATTTTCAACAATAGTTCAAAAAAATCCACAATAACAGAATTCCATCAGGATTGTAGACTTATGAAAAAAGTACACCTTAATAGTAGAATGGTTAATTAAGATGTAAGGGGAAAGGAAAATTTTAATGAGACATTAAAAAAAGATCAGTGCAGATGTTCGCTTATGCAGTGTTAGGAGATGACGGCTAGAGTTTGGAAAGAAATGCAATGCACTCTATTGAGAGACTCAAGCCCATATATATGTACAAGTATGACCATACAACCCGACCCGACTGTACATGTAAAACCGACCCATCTATATACATTAACACTCCCCCTCAAACTCACAGTGGATCATGAACCGAGAGTTTGCCAAAAAATGCCGGAAGTGAGCAGTCGTAAGGGACTTCGTCAGAAAATCAGTCGTCTGCTCCGATGATAAAATGTATGGCAGGGAGATGGTGTGGTCGAGAAACTCCTGACGAACATAATGACAATCAACTTCAATATGTTTTGTTCGCTCATGGAAGACCGGGTTGCTAGCAATCTGAATAGCACTCCGGTTGTCACAGAAGATAGATGTGGGCCCGGATATCGCAACTCCCAAGTCGAGCAGAAGGCGGCGAAGCCAGACAATCTCGGCGGTGGTGGAAGCCATAGCCCTGTATTCGGCTTCGGTGCTGGAGCGAGCAACAGACTCCTGCTTCATGCTGCGCCACGAAATCAGTGAATCACCCAGAAACACACAGTATCCTGTAGTAGAGCGGCGAGTGGCTGCATCTCCTGCCCAATCTGCATCGGAGTAGGCACGCAGCACCAACGGAGAGGTGGAGGGAAACAGTAATGAACGGGTGATGGTGCCCCGGAGGTAGCGGATAATCCGAAGAACAACTGCATAGTGAACTGACCGTGGAGCCTGAACAAACTGACTGACAATGCCAACAGCATGGGCAATGTCTGGCCGGGTCATAGTGAGATAGACGAGCATCCCAACCAGCCTCTGGTAGCGGGAGACATCCTGGAGCGGCTCACCATCTGTAGCTAGAAGCTTCAAATTGAGCTCCATGGGTATATCAGCAGTGCGAGTGTCAGTAATAGCAGCATCAGCAAGGATGTCGGAGATGTACTTCTGCTGGGAGACCAACAGACCACGAGCTGACCGGGCAATCTCAAGGCCCAAAAAGTAGCGAAGAGAGCCCAGATCTTTCATCTCAAACTGACTCTGGAGGTGCCGCTGGAGAGATGCGATGGTGGCACTGTCATCCCCAGTGATGATCATATCATCCACATAGAGAAGAACTGCAATGCCCTGACTGGAGGAGCGAGTGAACAAGGCATAGTCGGAGTGACGCTCAACAAACCCGGCGGCCAGGACTGCGCTGCGAAATCGCTCAAACCAGGCACGAGGGGCCTGCTTGAGCCCATAGATGGCTCGGCGCAAACGACACACGTGCCCTGGAGGAACTGAATAGCCTGGAGGAGGAGCCATGTAAACTTCCTCGGAGAGATCACCGTGGAGGAACGCATTGGTGACATCCATCTGATTGAGAGGCCACCCTCGAGCAGCTGCCACAGCTAAAAGGGTGCGCACAGTAGTCATCCGAGCAATTGGAGCAAACGTCTCCTCGTAATCAATCCCATACTCATGGGAGAAGCCACGAGCAACGAGGCGAGCCTTGTGCCGCTCTATGGATCCGTCAGGTCGAGTCTTGACCTTGAAAATCCACTTGCAGCTAACAGGCACCACACCTGAGGGACAAGGCACCAAATCCCATGTCTGGGTCCGCTGGAAAGCCTCAAGCTCAACTGACATGGCCTGCCGCCACTCTGGATGTAAAGCTGCCTCACGGTACGATTGGGGCTCCCGATGGGTGTGTATAGCAGTAATAAAAGCCTGAAAAGATTGTGAATAGGAGGCACTGGCAGAGTAGCCAGAGGAGTCAGGAGAGTCAGAGGGAAAGGCAGAGTAGCCAAACCTGTCAGGAGAGTAGTCATATCTGTCTGGAGGGTGATAGTCGCGCGCTGGGTAGCGCCGAACAGGAGCAGGATCCACGACCGGGGAGGAGGGGGCAGCAGCATCAGGCGAGAGAGTACCAGTGTGAACCGACTCTGGAGGAGGAGCTGCAGACCGACGAACATATACACGAGTAACAGGTGGTGGTGGAGGTGTCGAGGAAGACGGAGGAGGTGGTGGCGGTGGTGGTGGTGGTGGTGGAGGTGGCGGGGAAGATGGAGAAGGAGTAGGCGTGGATGGGACAACAGAAAACGGGGGTAGAACGGGGATGTGGAGATGTGAGGAAGGCGAGGAGGGTGACGCAGGAGGCAAGGAAATATCCCGAGACTCAGGTGAGAAGTACGGGACATCCTCAACAAAGAAAACGTGACGGGAGACGAATCCGGCGAGCCAAGGGATTGTAGCACCGATACCCCTTGTGCTCTCGACTGAGCCCCAAGTAAACACACCTAACAGACCTCGCGGAGAGTTTGGTGCGCTCATGAGGAGGAAGAAGAACGAAGCACGTGCAGCCAAACGTGCGAAGAAGAGAGTAGTCAGGTGGGCTGGAGTGGAGGCGCTCATATGGGGTGGCACCGGACAGAGCAGGCGACGGAGTGATATTGATGAGGTGGACAGCCGTCATGACAGCTTCAGCCCAGTAGGAGTGAGGAACAGACGCAGAGATAAGCAAGGCTCGTGCAGTCTCAAGGACATGACGATGCTTGCGTTCGGCAACGTCGTTCTGCTCATGGGTGTGGGGACAGGACTGCTTGTGAAGAGTGTTGTGAGACTGAAGAATCTCACGCATCTCAGAGGAGAGATACTCCTTGGCACAATCAGACCGAAAGGCCTTGATGCGCCGACCAAACTGAGTGTGTATAATAGTGGTGAATCTCCTAAAGATGTGAGGTACTTCAGATCGATGATGCATAAGATAAACCCAGGTGCACCTAGAATAGTCATCGATAAAGCACACATAATACATGTAACCCGAAATGAATGCAACATGAGCAGGACCCCAAATGTCCGAATGGACTAAATCAAATAAAGCATCAGACTGGAAAGCACTAGCAGAGAATGGAAGAGCTAGATGCTTTGCCAGTCGACAACCCGTACAAACAGAGAGGGGGGAGAAAGACGCTCGACCCAAAGCGCCCGAACGGAATACGCTTTTGAGTCGATCACTCGATATATGACCTAACCTTCTGTGCCACAGGTCGGCATCAGAGGTGACCGACATGACAGACGCAACAGGAATGGAAGACACATGTAAATAGTCCAGCTGGTAAAGTCCTGCTCTACGGCCCAGCCCAATCCTCTGATCCGTCCGCGAATCCTGCACAACACAAACAGAAGGGGTGAAGGTGACAGTCAGGCCAGAGTCACAAAGAGAACTGATAGAGATTAGATTAATGTTAAGACGGGGGGGCACGGTGGATATGGGGTAGGGTCAGGCGACCAGAAGGGTCAGAAGTGGCAGTGATGGATCCACATTGCGGAATAGGGACGAGAGTCCCATCCGCAGTGCGAACCTCCTGGTGAGTGGTAGTGGGAGAACAGTCCGTGAGGACAGTGGAGTCAAAGGTAAGGTGACAGGAGGCACCCGAATCGAAGATCCATGGAGCAGTAGTATCAGAGGTGACAGGCAAGCCGTGAGCAGTCGTGGAGCCGGTGGAGGCTAGGTGGCGAAGAAGGAGCTCCTCGAGGCACTGAAGACGGTCCGGCTCAGGCTGAGAAGGTGTTGTGGTAGCAGTGGGGAGCATCGAACCCTCTACAGTAGCCGTTGTGCCACCAAAGTGGCGGAATGAGGATGAACCACGTCCACGGCTCCGTCCACCTCGACCGCCGCGTCGATCGTCGTGGGAAGTCGACGCCCAGCGTGTGGCTCTCTCATCCGGACCCCAGCGGGGGTTGCGTGGAGGACGTGTAGGGCATTCGCACTTCATGTGTCCAGGCTCCTTGCAGTAGTGACAGAAGACAGCCTCATCGGAGAACCCGGCCGCCAGGACAGTGTCGGAGCTAGGAGCAAGTGGAGGAGGACGAGCGCCCTGAGTCTGAAGGCGGGTCTCCTCATCGACCAAGGCGAGTAGAGCATCCTCTAGCCGAGGGAGTGGCTCACGGTGCAGGAGCTGAGCAGCGATGAGAGCAAAGTCCAGCCGAAGCGCTGCCAGGAACTGGTGCAGGTGGCCCTCATCGAGGTAGCGCTGGAAGTCCCGGGAGCGAGGGCAAGCACACTGCTCCGGGATCAGTGAGTCCAGCTCATGCCAGTATGCATTTATCTGACTGAAGAAGTCCTGAATGGTGCGCTCCCCCTGACGTGCAGACTGCGAGCCACAGATAAGCTGATGCCGGCGTGCGCCGCCGCGCGGAAGAAACCGGTCCCGGAGATACTCCCACATCGCGCGCGCTGTAGGAAGGCGGCCGATGGGAGCAAGGAGCGGACGAGCAACAGAGTCCAGGATATAGGCCCGGATGGCCTGATCGTGACGTCGCCACGTGAGAGCAGCAGCCGTGGCTGCGGTGAGGGTAGTCGGGACAGTAGCAATCGCAGCAGAGGACGCGACACTGCTGGTGACAGAGGAGGAGCCGAAGAGGACATCTGGAGGAGGATCATCGCCGGTGATGTGACCCCATAGATCACGACTAGAGAGCGCGGCCTCGACGGTGAGTGACCAATCAGGCCAGTCGCTGGCCGATGACAACTGAAAGGCGACCGCCTTCAGCGGTGGAAAGATCGCAACGACGGACGGCACGGCAGGAGAAGCCATGGAGAAGGCTCAACCATAATTACCAAGTCGGAAAACGGAAAAAAAACGGCAAAGGAAAAAATCGAAAAGATACGATGAAAACGGAAAAAAACAGAAAAAAAACGTGAAAACATCGGAAAAAACAAAAAAATCTTTAAAATTATACCAAGTCTGTATATATGTCATTTTCCAACATTAAGTAATCAAAAGTTCAAAACATATAGCATATGCGTTTATTAAGCACGAATAAAATAAAACCCGAACCCAATTTAAACCCGGACCAAACCCAATGTGTTTTATACATGTTTTATACGCGTTTTTTTTCATTTTAAACGCGTATAAAACGCGTACGTAAGTTTTTTTCAAAAAAACAAATTTTTTTCCTGTTTACTACGTCTTCGGATTGATACGCGTTCTATACGCGTTTTTTTCAAAAAAACGCCCGATTTGGTAACTATGGGCTCAACAGAGGGGAGGATGGGCTGAGGGAAGGGGTGAGAGGGCCGATCGAGTGGAGGAAGGGGGTTCGGTGGGTGGAGGAAGGCGGGTCGGGGCTGTCGGGTGTAGGAAGGAGGGTCGGGAGGTGGAGGAGGGGGGGCCGGGGCTGTCGGGTGGAGGAAGGAGGGTCGGGAGGTAGAGGAGGGGGGGCCGGGGCTGTCGGGTGGAGGAGTGTGGAGGCCGGGGCTGTCGGGCGACGGAAAGGAGGGGCCGGGGCAGTCGGGCGGCGGAAAGGGGGGGGGGTCGGGGCTGTCGGGTGGAGGAAGGAGGGCCGGGGGGGCTGTTGGGCGGCGTAAGGGGGGGATCGGGGGGCTGTCGGGCGGCGAAAAGGGGGGTTCGGGGCTGTCGGGCGGCGGAAAGGGGGGCGGGGGGGGGGGGCGGGCGGGGTGGTCAGGTGGAGGGGGATCGGACGGGTGAGGAGAGGCCGGAGGAGAGGTGTTGCCGGAGGTAGAGAGGGCCGTCGTCGTCGTCGCCGCGCGTCGGAGAACCCTAGAGCTCTGATACCATGTTAGGAGATGACGGCTAGGGTTTGGAGAGGAATGCAATGCTCTCTATTGAGGGACTCAAGCCCATATATATGTACAAGTATGACCATACAACTCGACCCGACTGTACATGTAAAACCGACCCAACTATATACATTAACATGAAGAAAGGGGGAAGAAAGGGTATTGATGTAAGAGGAAAGGGCAATTTTAATGAGATTAAAAAAAGATCAGTGCAGATGTTCGCTTATGCAGAAAGGGGGACGAAAGGGTATTGTTGTAATTCATATAGAATGCATGATCTTTGTCATATATGTTTGAAAAAAGTGAGTGTCGTCGTGTTTTCCACAGGGGAATATAATTGCATTTAGTGCATATAAGTATGAGATATTAGGCCATACTAAACAGGCTGAATCCCCTCTTTTCTTCTAGATTACTTCCTTTTATCTTATAAGCTCCTCCTAAACAGGCTGAATCCTCTCTTTTCTTCTACATTTCTTCCTTTTATCTTATAAGCACCTCCTGTGCTTCTGTAGTCTACCTTCGTAATTTGTTTCTCATATAATCTAATAGTTAGGATCTCTCAATGACATTCTACATCACTTCTTATTTCCTTTTCTCTGTGATTTTAAGACGTCATGATCATATTAAATCTCTGCAGATTAGTGATTGTACATAGTGCTAATTTATGTAACTTTTAAGGTATTCCGTGGTAAATTCATGACCCATATTAAAGACTTCAAGTATGACAAGTCTCATAAAGCAAAAACAGCCGAACAAAGATATTTGTTGCAATCATAGTTCAGGCGTTCACAAAACTAATTGGATAATAAGCATTTTGAAATTAATTAATAGTTCGATCAAAGATACTACAATATTGATATCCCCAATCACCAAAGCCAAGTAATACAAATTGTAAATGGTCAAGATAGAAGGGGTAGACTGATTAAGCAAATATATTGGTGCAGAATCTGCACAACCAAAGATCAAGGATTGGGAGTGACTAATCTCAGCGACATCAATAAAGCTATGTTAGAAAAATGGTGGTGGATATTACACAATAAGCAGAATGACGGTCCAAAGCTATAAAAGAAATACTTCAGAAGAAAAAAAAAATACTAGATACACAGCAGCAGAAGATTATCTCCATTTTGGAAAGGTATTATAAAGAACAGTGAATTATACAAGTCTGGTAACAAGTTGACTTTGGGTAACAGATGAATATAAGATTTTGAAAAAATATATGGTTAGGAAACCGACCCTTCAGCACTCTTTTCTATGATATTTCTAGAGATAAATTAGCATCGGTGAAATCAAATGTAAGGCGAGAAATAATAATTGTAGGTGCCCGAAATGTCACCCGCCCTTTGTCCACGTGGCCTCACGGATGAGCGAAAGGTGGCAAAATGGGTGTAGGCCGTGTGGCAAGATAACAAAAAATCCCAGAAAGATTCCAAGTAAAAGTAGTCAAGACAAGCAGGGAGCTCACCCAGAGTGGCAGGTAGCTCGTCCCCAATCCAAAATATATAATCTAATAGTTAGGATCTCTCGATGACATTCTACATCTCTTCTTATTAAATCTCTGCAGATTAGTGGTTGTATATAGCACTAATTTATGCAACTTTTAAGATATTTCGTGATAAATTCATGATCCGTATTAAAGACTACAAGTATGACAAGTCTCATAACGCAAAAACAGCCAGACAAAGATATTTATTGCAATCATAATTCAGGCATTAACGAAACTTATTGGATAATAATCATTTCGAAATGTGAAAAATGTCACATCTTTTATTTAATAGTTCGATCAAAGATATTACAATATTGATGTCCCCAATCACCAAAGCCAAGTAATACAGATTGTAAATGGTCAGGATAGAAGGGGTAGACTGATTAGGCAAATATATTGGCGCAGAATCTACACAAACAAAGATCAGGGAGGATTGGGAGTCACTAATTTCAGAGATATCAACAAAACTAAGTTAGGAAAATGGTGGTGAAAATTATAAAATGAGCATAATGGATGTTGGTCCAAAGCTATAAAAGAAATAGTTCAGAAAAGAAAAAAAAATCCTAGATACACGCAGCAGTAAATCATCTCCATTTAAGTCTTGTTGACATTGGGTAACAGATGAATATAAGATTTTCAAAAAATATAAGACTAGGAAACGTACCCTTCAGTACTCTTTTCTACAAATTCTATGATAATTCTTAAGATAAATCAGCCTCGATGAAATCAAATGTAAGGCAAGAATTAATACTTGTAGGTGCCTGAAACGTCACCCGCTCATTGTCCACGTGGCTTCATAGAAAAGCGACACATGGCAAAATGGATGTAGGCTACGTGGCAGGATGACAAAAAGGCTTGAAAAGATCCCAAGTAAAAATGATCAGAACAGGCAGGGAGCTCACCCGAAGAGGCAGATAGCACGCCCCCAAAGCCATGCACGGCGAGCTCGCCCCACGACAACCACACAGGGCTAGCCATTGGGCAACCTAGTGGTGACGCCCTAAAACCAGGTAGCTTGACCCAGAGCTATGCTCGGTGAGATTGCCCTGCGACGACCACGCAGAGCTAGCCGTTGAGCAACCTAGTGGTGACATCAGCATGAAACCCGCACTGAAACCAAGAACTCGCCCTAGGGCTATGCACGGTGAGCTCGCCCTGATAAACACACAGTTAGTTGCCTTGTTGGGCGCCCTGTGGTGACGATAGCAGGAAGCTCGCCCTGAAGCCATGTAGCTCGACCCGGGGCTACGTGCGGCAAGCTCACTCTGACAACCACGCAGGGTTAGCCGTTGGCGACTAGACGTTGGCATCATTTAAGAGCTCGCCCAGAGGATGACGTCATTGGGAATCTCGCAAGGAGGGAGACATCACTATGATGTCGCCGGATAGCCTGCCTAGAGAACCAGGAAGCTCGTCCTGAGGCATGCGTGATGACCTTGCTCTACAACGACCACGCAGGGTTAGCCATTGGGCAACCTAGTGGTGACATCAATGGAGAGTTCGCCTTGAGGCCAAGGAGTTCGCCCAAAGGGCCGGACAGCTCGGCCATCTATGATTATGGCGAGATCATCGCGAGATGACCTCACAGAATTAGCCCGCGGGCGATTTGGCGACGCTCACCACACTAAGCGCTTTCCCAATGTCAAATGGAATTAAAAACGAGCAAGATGATTCATTTGTCGCCTAGCACAGATCACGTGTCAGGCGGCATGCGACGTACCCACAAAACTGACACAATCGGATCACTGACTCTCAACGAAAACATGACACGTGGTAAACGAGAGTGATGTGCTCTATTATCCTGACCAACTCTTAAGCGACACTAGCGCCGATCTGCACCATTCAAGTCTGGACACGTTGAGGCTCTATGTTTCCACCTGGCATCTCTGCACCACCCCTCGGGATGACACATGGAGATTCTCTAGGCGACATGGTATCTCTGTAGCAAGACATCGCTCAAGACATCGCTCATGCCTGACTGCCCTCGGGCTAACCCGAGAGGTGGTCTCATGCACTAGTTACACACCGCCACCTGGCTACCACGTAGTCGGACACCTATTGACACCTCTGGCCTCTGATTTCCTATAAAAGTACTGAAGGCTTGGTTCGAGGGATTCGAATCCTATGAGTCTACCCATATTCTAGACTCCTCTACTAGCTCGTCCCGCACCATTGCTGTAAGTCTGAATTAAGCATCAAAGAGTCATTGCTCCATAGAGAGCCGAATGTCTCGGACCCTTTTTTTATTTTGCAACTCGTCGCAGCTAGACCCACTCCTCCGTCGACGGATAAAAAGACGGGAGCCACCGTGACAGCCACCCGCCGGCGAGCTACCTCAACGATCAGTGAATCGAGGGCGGAGACCGGTTTTCATCCGACAATACTATTACCTGACATGTGAAGCTTTAAAGGAAGGTGTCACTTCATCTCCAATATCAAATAGTTTATCTTTTATATTCTCAACAGTATTTTCCTTTCAGAAGCACTAGACTTTTCCAAATAGAGATAGAACAATTTGGGAACCTTTTCAGTCAAATTCTGATGCAGGCGCGCGTCGTCCAAGACCGGTTGATGAAGGCGATGTAATATTTTTGGTATTTTCTTTGTAAAAAGATAACTAGTGATACGGAATCACCGAGAGGAAGTGGCGGAGGGGGTTAGAACTGTGACAGAGAAGAAAAGACTAGAAGCTTAGACGAGAGGGAGCCTGAAATCCATCAGGATACAAGGTGGGGACTCAAATCCATGAGCCAACGAAGGCATCCGCCATCATTTTTCATTCATAATAATCTCTTCAATGGTTACAATGGGGGCCTTTAAATAGGCTAAAAGAAAATATAAAAATGGCAACAAATTTAAAAGACATTAAGTATTCTAACTACTTGCCTAAAATAAAGATCTCAAATAAAAAAGATTCTAAAAGATATCATAAGAGATATCCTGCCTAATCCATCCATGGCAGGCTAGGATGGGCCTTCGGGTGGGCCAACGGGCTTGGGTCCAAGTCGGATCACATCATTCGCTTCCGCTGCGAAGAACTCGCCCTCGAGTTCACACGGTAAAGCGCAATCATCCTCGAGGTTTTCGCCGATGTGGTATCTGTCGTCAGGAGCTGATGGTGGAGGCCCAACAAATGATGCCTCATTACACCGAAGTTACCACCGGGGTCCCATGAGAAGGTATCACAGCCGTCGATCGGGAAACATACATCAAAGTGGTGCTGGGGTAGACGATCGAGTCGGATAGTAATATCAGACCGCTGCAGTAGCTCGAACATCGGCTCGCCTAAATGGATGTAGAGCTGAACAAACACTGTAGGCACCAATAGTCGGTCTAGCCCAAGAAAATCAATCTGCTGAAGCTCGGCTAGAGAGACATCCTCGAAAGAATCCGCAGTAGGTGGTAGCATGACTGGCGGCAGAAGATCCTCTGGAAGGGGAAGCTCGTCTGCTGGTGGTGGTACTGGAGGTGATGGATCTGCCGAAGATACAACTGGAGGAAGCTCTGTCGGTGGTGGAGGCTCTGCTGGAAGTGCTGGAGGTGAAGACTCATCTGTGGAGGCCGCTAGAGGTGAGTCCATTTGCTGTAGCTCCCATTCAATCCCACAAGCTATCTCATAGGCTTCGTCCAGATCTCTCCAAGATCCAGCTGAAAACTTGCCCTTTATGTCGGAGCGGAGTCCTCTAATGTACAGTACCACTGCCAAGAAATCTTTCTCTGAAAAACCATAGCGGATCATGCGCCGATAGAATGCTGAAGTATACTCATAGACGGAGTTGTTCCCTTGATGACAACGACTCAATCCTTGGATCTTGGCATCCATGCACAATGGTGGAAGTGTGGTCCAGGGGTAAATCTGGAAATATGTAATTACTGGTTCACTAAAATTTTTTGCTGATGGTATGGATGCGTAGAGCTCGAAAAACCCTTCGATTTGATAGGTCGTACGCCAAAAACGGACTAGAAATGAAGGAGATATGTCCAATTGAAGTTGGCGGGTCTGTTTTTGTAAACGGGTTGGATCCGAATTCAACTCGGGTTCAGCACTTAAGTGCAAAATAGTAACTAGAAAGGTTGGGGATTTGAGGGCTGTTGGATGGGGATCTAAGGGTTGTGGTGGGGGGTGAATTGGGAAAATAGAAAGGGGCAAAAGGGGGGGTTCGGATTAGGGTTTTTTTTTTTTTTGTGTTGTTTGTTTTGTTGGCAGGTAGGGAAGGAGCAAAGGGGGCAGCGGCTGCAGCTGGGAGCAAAAGGGGGGCGGGGCAGCGGCTAGCAACCGGCAATAAGGTAAGAAATCTTGCCTTTTCTCCTCTTCTTTCCTTTTTCTTTTTCTTTCCCTTTCTTCTTTCTTTCCTTCTATTCTTTCTTTTCCTTTTTCTGCTGTATCACAGATCTGATACAGATCTGGTTTTTCTGTTTTTTTTTTTTTTTTGGCTGCGGGGTGCGCGGAAGCATGGGAAAGGGTGGTGGTTCAGCGGGTGGAACGAGAGGAAGGGTGCAGCGGCAAAGGAGAGGGTTCGCGGGTGGCTTGCGGTGGTTGCACGAGCGAGCAAAGGAGGTGGGTAGCGAATGAAGGAGGTTTCCTTTCTCCTCTTTTTTTTTTTTCAAGATCTGATCTCTCTTCTTCTCTTTTTTTTTTTTTTTTGTTGGGATTGTAGGGCGACGTACCAGAAGAAGATGACGACTCGGCGAGGATGGTGACGACGGAATGACGACGATGACGATGGACGACGATCACGATGGACGACGGCGATCGAAGCAAAGATCGTTCGTGGTGCAGGAACGCCACGAAGCCCGAAGCTCTGATACCAACTTGATGCAGGCGCGCGTCGTCCAAGACCGGTTGATGAAGGCGATGTAATATTTTTGGTATTTTCTTTGTAAAAAGATAACTAGTGATACGGAATCACCGAGAGGAAGTGGCGGAGGGGGTTAGAACTGTGACAGAGAAGAAAAGACTAGAAGCTTAGACGAGAGGGAGCCTGAAATCCATCAGGATACAAGGTGGGGACTCAAATCCATGAGCCAACGAAGGCATCCGCCATCATTTTTCATTCATAATAATCTCTTCAATGGTTACAATGGGGGCCTTTAAATAGGCTAAAAGAAAAGATAAAAATGGCAACAAATTTAAAAGACATTAAGTATTCTAACTACTTGCCTAAAATAAAGATCTCAAATAAAAAAGATTCTAAAAGATATCATAAGAGATATCCTGCCTAATCCATCCATGGCAGGCTAGGATGGGCCTTCGGGTGGGCCAACGGGCTTGGGTCCAAGTCGGATCACATCAAATTCTTTAATAATTTCGTTACCCTAGGTGGGGTTTCTGTGTTTGTGAGTGTAGAGGGGGTGGACTGGAAATCCAATGATCCACACAAAATAAGGGATTTCATATGACTAGTGGCCCATGAAAGGATCCTAACTTAGGCAAACTTTACGAAATGGAAGTTCCCGACTTCCCGGATTTCACTGCTTTGGTTTACAACCTTCATGCAAATCATAATGAAGACTCAAACCATTTGTTGTTGCATTGTCACTTCTCCAAAATCTTATGGAAATATTTCATGACTATCTTAGTATAAGAGGGTGGCCATATAGCCTCCATTTTCTTTTAAAAAATCCTCTCTATTTGAGGGGGGTTCAGCTTAAGATTCCTACCAGTTTACTAATAGAAAGAAAGAAGTACAACCTTGAAACCTTATAAGGGACAGAAAGTTCAAAGAAATAAAAAAAAAGTGTCTCATTTAGATTCATCAGGACACGTTAGGAATCAAACGGTGAAAGAATAAAGTCCCTTCTACAATACAACTTTGGGACATGTTAGCCACAGCAATCATCGAGTACCGGATGATTATCTACAAGAATCATGAAGAAATCATTAGACAAGTCAAATATCTAATGAAGCAATGGATCGGCGAAACTCTCTCTCTCTCTCTCTCTCTCTCTCTCTCTCTCTCTCTCTCTCTCTCTCTCTCTCTCTCTCTCTCTCTCTCTCTCTCTCTCGATTATCTACAAGATTATCTAATGAAGCAATGGATTGGCAAATCTCAACAAAAAAACAATGGGGTTCATTTGTAATTCCTTTTGAATTTTAAACACTTGCATAATTTGTCTAATTGTCCCTCAAAACACCGTCACCAACAGGAAGAAACAAAGGAAGCAATATAGAATTCAATTAAAATCTAAAATAATATTGCAAAAACTGGAGCATGTTTACAGAATTGATTGTGGCTGTTGTGTTATTATGATTGGTAAGCTAAAAATTAAAATCCTAAAAGGTACGAACAAGTACCAAAGATAAACATAGAATTCAAGTAATTTTGTTTCAGTTGCGTGTAGTTATAATTAGAACATGAAATTGAAAGTAGATGGCTCGGGATGGTGACGATGGTCCAAATTCTTTGAGTAAATTTCTTGTAGAGCACGTGAATTGGCTGCAAGTTTAATTATGTGGTCAAAGGAACTTCTCTGCAGTGAGCTTGAGGTCAAAATGTGCTGAAATTCTTTACTAATAAGTTAGTAGGTTCTATGTTCATAGGTAAAAGATTGTAGGATCTAAAACTCCTCTCCTATTATCCTCCATATATGAAAATACAAACACCAGTTTAACATCCAAATTCACAGTTTAAGTTAACACAACCTTTTTTAATGACAACAGCATAATCAAGTTAATTCAATCAATTGCTTGAAACTTTAATCCTAAACAAACAACTCCTATAGAGTTCTCCTGCATTGATCAGCAGAGATACCCGAGAATTAACACAAAAAAGTATATCATTAACAGAGGAAACACTAATTGGTGAAGATGTATACCGGACGAAGGGGGAGACCAATTGAGCTAAGATTATTTTCTGGCATGCTCCGCTCCGGTGGGTGATGGTATTTACAGGCGGAACCGAATTTACAATGTCCGGTCCTCATGTAATACTGGCACTCGGGTTGTCCGGGTCTCTCCGGAAACATAAGTTCTTTCTGGCTATTGCTTGAGGGCCGAGCTGATGAAGATGTCATTGGATAAGGTCCTGGGTAAGCAGGAGCTGAAAGAGATAGCTGGTTTGATGACCCATACAGTGATCCTTCTTGAATATTATGCTGTCCACCGGGAGAGACCACAGAGCTTGCCGGCGGCTGGTTCAAATGGAGCAACATAGAAGAAGAAAACGCATTTATTATTTTCTTAGCTTCTGGCATTAGGAGCTTTATACAAGAAAGGAGATCATTCACACTACCCACCGGATAAGGACTCCAACCCACGAATGGGACAACCCCCGGAGATAGAATCATCGGACCATAATTCCCTTGTATGTACGGGGCAGGCACCACCGAAGGCCTCATGGCATCAAAAGTCTGATAATGATGGGGTGATGAAACAGAAGGATACTGCATCATTGGATAGTACGCAGGGGCGGACAAGGGCATGGAAGCACCCGGAGGTTGCGGGTGATGGAATCTACAAGTCGGACCGAACTTGCACTGCCCCATCCTCATATAGTACGAGCACTCTTTCTCCCCCTGAGACAGTTAAAATCAACACGCTAGAATCAGCAAACCTCAGAACAAAGTGCACCGCCGCAATGCCAAAGATAAAAGAAAGAAAATCCAACCGGGCGAAGTGGGTATCCTAAATAATTGAAGGAGACCGGGTGCACTGATCCAATTCCTTGTATCCGGTGATCATACTTGCAAGTGGAGCCATATTTACAAATACCATTCTTCAAAAAATACTGCAGAAATTGAAACATAGTTACGGGGATCCAATAATCAGTTTGAAAAATTCATTCTTTGATTGATAAAATGAAGGCATTTTTTATGTTCTTTCACCATCTAAATGGCAACCCAGTAATAATCTCAGATAAGAAAGTAGTACCAGGCATGCAGGCTGGCCCCCAGGCTCTGGATTCTCTGCAGCTGCGGTCCTCGCCGCCCCGGTCACCTGACGAAGGTCCGGACACCATAAATTCAACAAGAAAGAAGGCATAAAAACCTAACACCATGGGACACCCAATAGCCCTAAATTTTAAGTAATCCCTTTTGCAATTAAACATATCCCGGCATAATCAACTGTGACAACCAACTGACTTCCAATCTATTGATCAAAGATCCTCACTTTGCTGGTGTGGCGGGGGTGATTGTAGCGGCATCGCTCGCCGTAGCCGCACAATCCGGTACGCATGTAATAGGAGCAGTCAGGCTCGCCGGGCCGCTCCGGGTACGGCAGCCCCCCGCCGCCACCCAATCCCAGGTTCCACATGGAGTCTGCCAACAATGCAAATTCCCGCACATTAATCAAACAAAAAACCACCATCTCGAAACAGCGAAATCCAGTGCCAAACCCCCACTCGTGACGACTCCAACACAATTCAAACAAACAAACAAACAAAAAAAAAACCCAAAATAGGGGATTCCGAGTCTGAAAGATTCCCAACTCCAGTACCTTCGAGCCCGGTGCCTGGATCGGGGTGCCGTACTACTGATGCAGGGCTCCGCCCGTGCGGCTCCATGACAGGGGGGGTTGCAGGGAGGCACGTTCTAGAAGGTTGTGGAAAGTTCTAGAAGGCGCGATGGATCGGGGGAGTGGATGAGGGTTCCACTTGTGTGTAAGGGGATTTGATGCTATTAGGGTTTTGCTTCGCCTGAGTCTCTCTCTCTCTCTCGGTCTCTCTCTCTTGCTCGCTGTTCCTCGCCTGCTTTCCACCCGGTTTTCAAAGCTTTGATCTTTCTACCTCGCTCGGCCTTTTTTCCGTCGTGTTAGTTTATATACCCGCCAAGGAAAAGGTGTAGGCTACCGAAACCCACCCTGGTATCTGTACGAAATAACGGGGATGCCACCGGGTCGGGGCCGAACCGGCCTGAAAACCGCGAGTCCGTGATCCGCGGCGTGTGGTCCTGAACCAACGGATATGTTTCGCACACGTCCTCGAAGTACCACGTGTCAGGTGGTGATTAGCTAGTGAGGGCGCGGCTAGTCCGATCGCCGGTGCGGCTGACGATATCTGTTTCCTACCGGCAGGAGGAAGTGTCGGCAACCGGAAACCCGCTGGAGGAGGGTAGCTGGCGGCGATGGGTAACAGAAAGGCCTTGCCGGTAATGCGAGCACGAAAGGCGTGACAACGGGGGGCGGGGGGAGGGGGGGGGGTTAGATGACCGGAAACCGGCGATGGAGGAATGGACGGTCAGGATTGTTCGGGGCGATGTTGGTGTACGGATGAGTGGGGTGAGAGGGGCTTGTTACTGGAAGTAGCCGGTCAACGTCCGGGAAGGGTTTGACTTGGGTTGTGTAAATACACACGTGTTCGTGCATGGTTTGCCGAAAATGCTGTCAGCTGTGTCCTGGCTTATTCTAGAGAGCCGACGGATTTCCTTTTGTTCCAAAAACTTTTTTTTTTTTGTTGAAAGGAAACAAAAATTTCGGATAATTAGAAAAAAGAATGTTAGTCCAAGTTTTTGATGCAGTATCAGGGATGAGCAGTGTTTTTAAACCCGGAAAATTGATAGAACCCTAAGTAGGATTGGGTCACGGGTCACCGGGTCAACTTGCACCATGTCTCTCTCGAACATTGCATGCTACAGCAAGTATCTCATCCTTATTTACCCCCTCACGTGCTACAGAAAGAGTATCCATTCGTCTCTAGAAAGAGTATCATTCGCTGGTTGACACTGTACATGTAGTGGTTGCTACAGCATTATAGTTGTTATAATAAAATCACTGTAGCAAGAATATCAATTTGATTTAGTAAGAGTATCAATTTAGCGAATTGTTCGTTGCTACAGTGATTTCATTGTAGTTGCTACAATGATTTCACTGTAGCAAGAATAGCAATTAGCCAAATTGATACTTTTTTTGAAGACGAATGGGTACTTTTACTATAGTGAAATCACTGTAGCAACCGCAACATGCATAATGTCACCCGGTGAATAAATACTCTTGTTGATGATGAATGGATACTCTTCCTGAGACGAATGTATACTCTTATTACAGTGTTTTCGCTATAGTAGCTATAGTTAAATCACTGTAGCAATCGCTATATTATAGTGTTAATTGGCGAACGGATACTGTAGGGGAATTTTTTGTGTTGTCTTGATCAGAGACCTCACCCCACAATTATTGATTGATGTGGATGGCTTGTATGTTGTGAATATAGAGATTAGGGAGTAGAGAGAGAGAGATGATACAAGGAGTTATCGAAGTTCGGTCTTACGACCTACGTCTCCGGGCGAGAAGTGCTACCTGGTTTGCACTATAACGAGTATAAAAGATGGGGTGAGCATTCTCTCGACAGGCTAAGAGAAGTTTCTTACAATCGGGGTTATACGGAGCAACTATCAGATAACAAGAAAGAGTCTCTGGCTCTTGAATCCTCTCCTCTCTTGATCAATCCACTAGCTCCCTTTTCTGTAGATCATAGGGATCCTTTTATAGTTGGAGTATGTGTTGATATAGCAATGATGACATGGCAGTACTAAGGTGGTACTGGTCCTGGGCCTCCTCGTTGGGCTCCTATTAGGTCGTCGTCCGGGCCCAATAAGAGGGGGCTTGATTTGCGGGTCCTGTAGAGTAAGTCCATGGGTCTGGGCTTGCCTTCTTGGGTTGTTGAGTGGGTCCATATGCATTTGGTCCGGTCCGGTATAATTTTGCACCCACAGTTACCCCCTCCAAGTTGGGCCAGGTTTTATGGGTCGGTTGGAATCTGCTGGTGCAAAGAAGTTTCTGTTGTGCGGTGTGGCTCGAGTTCGGATAGCCCCCGGTTCTGTATGGTCGATAGGCTCGAGCTAGTAGAGCCGTCGGTTCAGTTGCAGGTCGAAGCGATAGATTTTCCGGACTTAGTTTTTCAGACGAAGTCTAGCCCTGCTTCGATGCACCATGCTTTGGGACACGTGTTCCAGACTTAGATTTTTGGGCAAAGTCTGGCCCTACTTCGGTGCGTCATGCTTCAGGATGCGCATTCCAGACTTAGATTTTTGGGCGAATTCATGCCTTACTTCAATGCACCATGCTTCGAGATGTGCATTCTAGACTTAGTTTTTTGGGTGAATTCTGGCCATACTTCGGTACGTCATGCTTTTGGGATGCACATTCTATACTTAGTTTTTCGGGCAAATTCTGACCGTGCTTTGGTTCGCCATGCTTCGGGATATGTATTCCAGACTTTTTTTTTCGAGCAAATTCTAGTCATGCTTCGGTGCACCACACTTCGGGATGCGTGTTCCAGAATTAGTATTTTGGGCAAATTCTTATTGTGCTTCGGTGCACCATGCTTCGGGATGTGCATTCCAGACTTAGTTTTTTGAGTGAATTCTGGTCGTGCTTCGGTATGCCATGCTTCAGAATGCGTGTTGTAGACTTAGTTTTTCAGGCAAAGTCTGGCCCTACTTCCGTGCGTCATGCTTTGGAACGCGCGTTCTAGATTTAGCTTTCTGGGTGAAGTCTGGGCCTGCTTCGGTGCACCATGCTTTAGGATACGTGTTTCAGACTTAAATTTTTGGGTGAATTCTGGTTGTGCTTTGGTTTGTCATGCTTCGGGATATGCATTCCAGACTTAGTTTTTTTGGCGAATTGTGGTGTTGCTTCAGTGCACTATGCTTCACGATGCACGTTCCATACTTAGTTTTTTGGGCGAATTCTGGTCGGGCTTCAGTGTGACACGTTTCGGGATGCGCGTTCCAAACTTAGTATTTCGGGAGAATTCTGGTCGTGCTTCGGTGCACCATGCTTCAGGATGGGTGTTCTAGACTTTTGTTTTTTGGGTGAATTCTAATCGTGATGCGGTGCGCCACGCTTCGGGTTACGCATTCCATACTTTGTTTTTCGGGTGAATTATGGCCGTGCTTCGATGCGCCATGCTTCGGGATGCATGCTATCTCTATTTTAGTGCGTCCAAAGTTTGGGTTCCCTCCTTCCTTCGTTTTAGCCATCGTCTCTACGCAGGTATGCTTCCTTCCTCCTCTTTATCTTTCTTTTGATTTTTGATTTCCGTGAGGGAGAAAAGGATTGGGGGCGGAGGTCGGACCGTCCGACCCTCCGTTGTTGAGGGCCGTCAGGTGAGAGAACACGCGAAGGATAGGTCGGACCGTTCGACCCCCTTCTCCCGTCGCCGAAGGTTGCCGTCGAGAGCACATGGGGGGGGGGGGGGGTCGGATCCCCTCCCCTCTGCCTCGTTTGCGGCCGCCGCCATGTGAAGGGTGGCATGGGTGGCCGCCCCGAGCCGTCGTCATGTATGAAGGAGGCATGGTTGGGGGGGAAGGGGAATTGGATCGTCCGACCCTCCGCTGCCGAGGGTTATCGGGTGAGAGAACTCGTGGAGGGGAGAATCGGATCGTCCGACCCCTCCCGTTGTTGAAGTCTCAACTGGACATGAGGCTTCGGTGTCCCTTAAGTCAGGATGAAAGGTTGGATGATACATCCACTTGACATGATGTATGATGCTTTATGTCACAACCGAACATAAGGTTTTAGTGTCTCTCTTGTCTTGACAAACACAAACTCTTGGCACTCCAGCATAGTCGTAGTGGGAGAGGTACCACTTGATGAATTTTTTTGAGGCCGGCGTCTAGGTTGGTGGTGGGCTTATTGCCGAGCTCGGATCGGGGGAGGCTGATGTTGGCATGGGTGAAAGGGACATCGCCATTGCTGGGCATCTCGACCACATTCTTCTTCGCCTACGCCTTGAGGTAGTGCTCCAAGATAGAGACGAGGGTCAGCAAGGTCACCGGCAATGTGTTTCCCACGTTGTTGAAGGAGTCGAGGCAGCCCTTGACGACGTCGTCGAAGTAGGTGAAGTCGCGGGCGAGGTCGACGCTGTTTCTTCCGCGGTATATAGTGATGGGCTTGCCTTGCAGGATGTTGAGGGTGAAGAAGAAGTAGTGTTAGAATTGGTGAGGTCTACAGCTCGTAAAAAAACCTATAGTTTAGCTATGTATGGTTGATAGTATAGGATTGCATATTGGTACGTACCTTAGTACGTATTCTGATTACAGAACAGAGAGCCATGGCTACATGGTAATCCACTTGAGTGGGAGACTCAAGGAACTGGTCCCATGTAACCTAAATACGTTCGTAGCTCTGATCAGGGTTGGTTGCCCTATCAGGATAAGCTGTTGGGATGACAGAGCGTGGGTGTCTCCACCACGGTCATTACGAGGCACAGTGTCTGTGGCCAAACGGAACCAACACGGTGCATAGATCGGTGAGCAGACACCGGTTCACTAAACCGTGTTTCTGCTTAGGGTAAAACGGTCCTAAACCCTGAGGAACCATGTCTGGTGGACTAATCAGTTGTGTGGTGCTTTGACGCACCAATGTGTGATGATCCGGATGCAGTGATCTAAAACCACGGTGTACTGAGTTACCCGGCTGGCGTTGCATCAGCGTGTCACTCCTGCAGGCTATCCACACCCCTAACGGGAGGTGCGTTCCTTGGCCTGACCTATATCGTATTAAACCCTGGCCAAGTGGTCATCAGTTAGACTGATGACGGATCTGGTTGCTCGGAAGAGTAATCGGAGGTACGATATATGTAGTCAACTTGGAAGGAACTAAGTCATATGAGCACTCGAGTCTGACGGTATTCTCCACCGTTCGAGTTGCGTCATGACACCAGATGAAGGAACATCGAGTTTACCATACTAAGCAGAGAGCAGGGGTATGAGGGAGAACATAGTAAGTCCGGGGGAATTGGAGTGCAGCCTGCGTCGCACTCTGGGTGGCTACACAGGTTAACTCGGACTCAGAGGATCGATAGTACACTCGGGTAGTGTGTCGATCAAGTCTAAGTTGGAAGCCATGAACCCTGGTCCCTGAAGGTTCCACCTTATCGACATTATATACGGTTTTTATACTATCTCCTCGAAACACAGAACGTAGTTAGAGGAAGCAAGAAGTCCAAGCCTATATTCCGTGAGTGCCTCGCACTAGTGCACGGTAGATGCGTAGCTATGTGTGTGCACTAAGGGGAAACCCTAGGTTAGTGCAGAGACGCATGTAGCAATTCATTGCCATAAGTGGACTTTACCACATGGGTGCGATGCACCGGGACATATTGCGAGTTGACTAGTTGACTTCACTAGGGGCACCCTACGGGAACCTCAGAGAATAGTGAAATCACTGGTGCACTTCACTTATGTGTGCCTATCAAAGTCTCGTACACGATGAATGGCCAACTAGTGACATAAGGGTGTTTTGGTCATACCATGTGCCAATATGCACTAAGGGGGTCGGCCCTAAGTGTTGGGAGACTGGTCAAGGCCGGCCCCACTGGTTACAGGAGGTAGTTGCCTCCGATGAAAGAGCCGGTCATGAGGCACAGAAAATGGGCTAGTTTTGATCGTTTTCAAAACCAAGGAAAAGATAGAGATACAGAAGAGATATATAGGGAGAATGTTTGAATCAGTCAATCCTATCCGTACTAGGCCTATCCATAAGGATAAGGTCGGCCCTATATAAGAAAGTAGAAGAGAGGGGGGGCGGTATAATGCAATATGGCAAGCCCTAGGGCCGGCCATGCAAGCCATGGGGAAACCCTAGCCGCCCCCTCTCCTCTCTTCGCATCTCCTCTTTTGTCTCTCTCTCCCTCGCTTGCGCCATTGGATGGTGACTCGTCTTTCTCACGTGGTGTTTCGTAGAAGGAGAGGGGTCACTGTATGGAGGCACTCAGAGATCCATCGACGAGGTGCCGTGCATCGTGTGAGATCGGGTGAACTAGAAGGCATCTCCCGTAATCTTTTGCTATCCAAAATCTGCACAAGAAATCAGCGTTGTTTCTACGATTCCGGGAGCTGCAGAAGTCCAAACGAGTTAAAACTTGTTGTAAAAGGTGCGTCTCTAAGTTGGCTACCTGCAGTACAAATTTCAGGCCAATCGGAGTTCGAAGCAGAAAGTTATGGCCATTGCACCAAAGCTATATCAAGCAGATCCGAGCCCGTCTCCATCGACAAAGAAGAAATTTGTCGCGGTGAAAGAATCCGCACGCAGGTATGATCTCTAACATGTAGATCTAGCATAGATAGAACATGCATACATGCTAGATTGTTCTTTCGCGTTAGATCGAAGTTAGGGGTTCATATAGTTGTCATGCTAGATTCATACACGCACATGTAGATCATTTTGATGAAAATTTTGATATATAACGTATACCGCCTATGGTCCTCGGACCTATTCTTTGCTTCCGTTACGGGCCTCTGCCAAGAATTTATTTCCAACAATTGGTATCAGAGCACGCTAGTGGTGTACGTTTCATGTTTTTTCATGAAACAGTCATGTGCGCGCATGAATAGTATGTGCCGCCATCGGGGTTCTACGAGTAGATCATGCATAGTATATATTGTATGTTCTATGAATTGTTCTTGCAGGGCACCGCTTCTAAAATATTCTGGATATGTGATTATTTGCTACCGGGGGTTGGACCCCGTGTTAGCAAATATGTCTGGATGTGTTTTCTTCTGTGTGTGGATAGATTTTAGAGCCATAGTCGGGCAAATGGTGGAAGTTGACCACCCTTGATTCCCAGGCTTGTTGTTAGGCTTGTTTTCCTTTTCTTTCTAGGAAATTATGTACGAGCGAGTACTTGCTCGAAGCATATTAGAGCTTTTTCGGTTACAGATTAAAGAGGAGGACTTACCATGGAGATCCACCACCGGGAAGACGAGCGGAACCTTGGAGGATGATGGCGATCCGACGAAGCGTACACGATGACGGCAAAGGGCAGAAAGCGTCAGGAGATCATATACAGAGGCTTGCACCGGATCGAGGAGCCTTGTGAAGGAGACAGAGAGCCTACGCTGTGCCAGTCAGGTTCAGGGGTCGGACCCTGAACTTGATTCAGTTGTGTGGATTTTTCTTTCTACTGTTCTTTATATTTCTGTAGAGAACCCCGATGCAATAATTTAATTATCTGTGTTAGAGGGATGCCCTTTCCCCTCGGGTCCTAGCGACCTTATTAGGATAAGATTCCACTAGTGACGCCTATTATTTAATTGACCCTTGATGATAGTAAGAATTCCTCATATTTGGTTATGCCACCATTAGGTCAACACCCGATTAGTCGGGTGTGCCTATTTGGCCAGCATCGAAACCTAGAATGAGTTGGAATTCTACTATGACATCATTCATCAAATTTATAAGCGAGGTACCATGGTAGTGGGAGACCTTTCCTGTCAGTCTGACCTTAGGCTAGGCTCTAGGACATTAGTGTGATAGCTAGGTTTGCGGCGCATCGATGTTCTTGGGATATATAATGTGACCCTTGAGTGGAGAAATCCACTCGAGGCAGGGACTATGATATTCCTAGATCGATTAATGCTTCGTGAAAGGCTTGAAACGCTAGTGGGAGCACGGTATGACCAGGGTCTAGTGTATAGGTTGTCGTGACCTTAATGTACACTCATACTTGCATTAAATAACCCTCAACTATAATAAGGGATGTGTAAAAGGACTCGTCGAGATCCTCTGGCCTCCATAACCAACTGCTTTGTGTCTGGGTAAAAGGGCGTAGCTCGACACCCCCTAGGGTAAGGGTTATGTTTTTTCTATGCCAGATGACTTAGCAGTCTCCTTTGGGATATGGTGATTACGGGGTGAGGAGAGAAGGGATTTTCATCCCACCCTAGTGGGGGCCGCATGAACTCCCGTGTCGTAACTACCTAGGCTTGTGGGTAAGCATCCGAAGTGGACGTGAGACATTCGTTGCTCAGACAATGGGGATCACGTGACACTGGCCAAAAGGACAACCATGGTCCATCAAAGTCCTTAGTTGGAAGATTTGGATAGGGTCAAGGAAAGGCCTGTGTAAGTGGATTGACGCTGCATGATGCCCCCTAGGGCAGGTGTAGTCGATTCCGAGATCTTACATACATGGTTAATTAATCCATAGATGTGTCTTCGCTATGAGGGTAGCGTTGGCATCTGGATATAATTAGCTTATTTTAAAAATCCATAAAATAAGTTTTCCTACATTCATTTTCATTCAACCATATAGTTCCCTTATCCGCTATCCCATAAGAGAACCAGTTATCGGGTCTCTAACTACGTAGAGCGGAAGCGCTATCTTTCGCTTATGCTTAGGGTAGTAAATGTACATTGGCTTCCAATCTTAATATCCTTGTACCAGACCTAACAGGTCCAGATATCACTAGGGCACTAACTAGGGCATATTATGACTAGCGAGAATCTAAGGAGATGTGCAAGTGCTCTGTTATAGCAGACTTGCAGACAAATCCTTAGAAGCAAGTCAGAGATATGTCGGGTCTTCTCTAATTAAGTTTTACTTGCATAAGATGTTTGGAAGGCGGAGTCGGTAGACTCATCGCTTTTCCACTAAGATACTTATCGGTACCGAGATGTCTGAGGGTAAGCTTGTTCGGGAACACATACTTGAGTTCCAGATCGATCTAGATTCCAAAGACATAGTGCCAGATGATGAGGTGGTGGAAGACGTCTGTCTTGCATCCTTGTCTGGAACCTTCAAAGGCGTTATCAGAGACTTTAGCTTTAACAAGTTAGAGATGATAAACGCAGAACTTCTAAGGAGATTTTCAAGAGACAAAGGATGGGATCAAGATTAAAGGCAATGTCTTTAGTGCTTAACCTAGGTATTCTTTAGAAGAACCTAAAGGAGTAACTTATAAGAGATTGAGAACTATTCTAGTGCATAAAATGGTGTGGACTCCTAAGTCTAATGATGCCAAGGACGGAAGCGTTTCCACTGCGACAAGAATAGGGGGTATTTGAAGATTGAATATAGTATCAGGGTGTTAGGGATAAAGTCGCTATCTAGTAGCGGTTCTTCTGCTTCTTAGAATTTAGACTTCGGGTCTACAGAGATTCAAGGAAAGCAGAAAGCTACTTTATAGTGAAGTGATCCTAACATAGGTACTGATGCTGGATGCTGTCAGATATGTTATCTTAGTCTTTACCCAATAAGGATTTTGATATTTAGAGATTTTATTCTGTTTCCTCCTTGGTAAATAAAGTTTTTCGTTTTAGACAGCAACGTAGGTGTGTATCTTAAACTGAATAGATAGCTTCATTACTAGAAGAATAGATTAGAATAATCTCTTTGTATTTAATCTTAATTCGGAAATAGATTTCATGACAGCTGCAGTGTCTAATTTAAAATTCATCTAAATCCTTCGGAGACGTTATCCCATTTGTGACCCCTTTGATTTAGATATTCTACCTTAGATAAATTCAGAGATAAAAGAAGACCGAGTTTCTGTTCACAGATTCATCGGAGATCCTTTTAGCCTATGAGTGTAATCTGGAAGGCAGAATAACTAAAAGGGCCACGAAGGTATGGGAGGTAGTTAATTTTGACATCTATGGTTCCAAAAGCGTCCAGACGATAGGAGTCTCTTCGATTTAATCGAAGGAACGAGACTCTATCGGATGGGTTCCATAGGATCCTAAAGGAGCATGGGATTATCTCCCAATTAAATGCTCCAAGGATGACACGTCAGAATAAAGTCTCCGAGAAAAGGAATCAGACTCTGTTTGACATGGTCCGTAGTATGATGAATATCGCCAAGTGTACTACCCACATTTGGTGGGGTTGTACCTTAAAATAGTAGCTTATATCTGAAACTATCTCTTATCTAGATCAGTGCCTCAGACCTATAGGGAGCTATGGTCTAAGCGAAAGCTGACACTATAGTGTCTCGAGATATAGGGTTGTCTTGCACTTATGCAAAAGGACAAGAGGGATGAGATGGAGATGTAGTTCCAGGTATATCTGTTTGTAGGTTATTCTTAGGAGGCATAAGGTGGACTGTTTTATGATCTTAAGGTTAGAAAGGTAATCGTTTCTACGAATACCATCTACCTAGACCAGGATTGTATTATAGACCATAATTTTATCAGTAAGGTAGTTCTAGGTGAACTACTGGACACTGGTAGAGAGTGCGCATCTGAAAACATAGTGGGAGTAGATGATACAAAAACTAGTATACCAGGTACTGTAGAAACGATTCACTTTGTACCACCACCACCTCGTCGTTGTGGAACCATTAGAGCTCCTGAAAGATACTATAGAGAAACTTCGATAGTTAATCCAGAGTTTCAGGAGGATGATCCCTAGAGCTACGAAGAAGTAGTGGGAGCTTTCTTTGTACCACCACCACCTCGTTGTTGTGGAACCATCAGAGCTCCTGAAAGATACTATGGAGAAACTTCGATAGTTAATCCAGAGTTTCAGGAGGATGATCCCTAGAGCTACGAAGAAGTAGTGGGAGCTTTCGACAGCTCTGACTGACAAAAGACCATGGAGGCAAATTTGCATCAATGTCCCTTGGAATAGTCTTGACACTTATAGCACTATCATCCTTCAGGGTGTAGGAGGTGTATAAGAAGAGCACCCGGTTAAGACTTAAGTAGCTAGATTAGTTACCAAAGGAGAAGGGATTGACTATGTCAAAACCATCTCACTGGTAGCTATGCCTAAGTCTATTTCGGATCCTCTTAATCCATCACAGCCCATTATAGTTGGGAGATCTGGTTGATGGATGTCAAGATAGTTATTCCCTAATGAGAATTTGGAAAGGACATATGGATGATATAGCCTTAGGCTTTGTGTCAGTAGGTTAGGAAGATATGGAATGCAAGTTACAACGGTCCATTTATGGACTGATGCAAGCATCCAAGATAGAATGTCTATTTTGATCAAGGGAATCTGCTCACACGGATTTGATCAGAATGATGATAAACCAAGTGGGTACAAGAAAAGTAAAATAGCTACAAGGGTGTACGTAGTACTTTACGTTAACGATATTATACTGATTGAAAATGACGTAAGAATATTGTTTACGATAAAAGTCTGTAGTCATCACAATTCGATGTGAAAGACCCTAGTGAGGTGAGTTATGTTATGGGAATCAAGGTAACTCGAGATTACCAAAGCAAAGTTCTCTTGCTGTCACAGCTACGCATGAAGATAAGATTCTAGCCAGATTCGTTTTACGAGGCTAGACATCTATTGTGCAGCAGGATTCATGGGTCGGTTTCAGTCGAACCCGGGTCCAAATCACTGGACTAAAGTGAATTATTCTCAGAAATCCTTATTAAGTAAGGATTGTGAGTTAGCTTATACTTCACAGGTCTTGATATCGATTGGACACACAGGATCTGACTTTGGTGTCAGATGTGTGTTCCAGAGAATCGATTTCAGGGATTATTTTTATCTTGGGATTAGAAGCGGTAGATGGTAGAGTGTGAAGCAAGTGCATCACAGACTCTACCACAGAGGCTTAGCACGTTGTTGCGTGCGAGGTAGTATATCAGGTGGTAAGGCTTAGGAAGTTCTTAAAGAACTTGGGACGAGTACCAGAGGCTCAGTTATCTGTTATTACAACAGAAGAGCGGTAAGCAAGGTCCAAGGAGACTAGGCACCGCCGTGAGGGAAAACCCATCAAGTACAAACTCCACTTGATCTGCTAGTTATAGGATGAAATGCAAGTAGCGGTACTGAGGTGGAATCTACAGACAATGTTGTCAATTCCTTTATGGAATTCCTGCAAAGGCTTTTGGGCAGCATGTAGAAGCTACAGAGCTCAACACCGTTATTCCTCGTTAGACCTAGTGGGAGATTGTTAGAATTGGTGAGGTCTACAGCTAGTAAAAAAACCTATAGTTTAGCTATGTATGGTTGATAGTATAGTATTGCATATTGGTACGTACCTTAGTACGTGTTCTGATTACAGAACAGAGAGCCATGGCTACATGGTAATCCACTTGAGTGAGAGACTCAAGGGACTGGTCCCATGTAACCTAAATACGTTCGCAGCTCTGATCAGGGTTGGTCGCCCTATTAGGATAAGTTGTTGGGATGATAGAGCATGGGTGTCTCCACCACGGTTATTACCAGGCACAGTGTTTGTGGCCGAACGGAACCAACAAGGTGCATAGATCGGTGAGCAGACACCGGTGCACTAAACCGTGTTTCTGCTTAGGGTAAAACGGTCATAAACCCTGAGGAACCATGTCTGGTGGACTAACCAGTTGTGTGGTACTTTGGTGCACCAATGTGTGAGGATCCGGATGCAGTGATCCAAAACCACGGTGTACTGGGTTACCCGGCTGGCGTTGCATCAGCGTGTCACTCTTTTAGGCTATCCACACCCCTAACGGGAGGTACGTTCCTTGGTCTGACCTACGTCGTATTAAACCCTGGCCAGGTGGTCATCAGTTAGACTGATGACGGATCCGGTTGCTCGGAAGAGTAATCGGAGGTACGATGTATGTGGTCAACCTGGAAGGAACTGAGTCATATGAGTACTTGAGTCTGACGGTATTCTCCACCGCTCGAGTTGCATCATGGCACCAGATGGAGGGACAGCGAGTTTACCATACTAAGCGGAGAGCAGGGGTATGAGGGAGAACATAGTAAGTCCGGGGGAATTGGAGTGCAGCCTGCATCGCACTTTGGGTGGCTACGCAGGTTAACTCGGACTCAGAGGATCGATGGTACACTCGGGTAGTGTGTCGATCGAGTCTAAGTTGGAAGCCATGAACCCTGGTCCCTGAAGGTTCCACCTTATCGACATTATGTACGGTTCTTATACCATCTCCTCGAAACATAGAACGTAGTTAGAGAAATCAAGAAGTCCAAGCATACGCTCCGTGAGTGCCTCGCACTAGTGCACGATAGATGCGTAGCTATGTGTGTGCACTAAGGGAAAACCCTAGGTTAGTGCAGAGATGCATGTAGCAATTTCTTGCCATAAGTGGACTTTGCCACATGGGTGCGATGCATCGGGATATGTTGTGAGTTGACTAGTTGACTTCACTAGGGGCACCCTACGGGAACCTCAGAGAATAGTGAAATCACTGGTGCACTTCACTTATGTGTGCCTATCAAAGTCTCATACACGAGGAACGGCCAACTAGTGACATAAGGGCGTTTTGGTCATACCATGCGCCACTATGCACTAAGGGGGTCGGCCCTAAGTGTTGGGAGACTAGTCAAGGCCGGCCCCACTGGTTACAGGAGGTTGTTACCTCCGATGAAAGGGCTGGTCATGAGGCACAGAAAATGAGCTAGTTTTGACCGTTTTCAAAACCAAGGAAAAGATAGAGATAAAGAAGAGATATATAGGGAGAAGGTTTGAATCAGTCAATCCTATCCGTACTAGGCTATCCATAAAGATAAGGCCGGCCCTATATAAGAAAGTAGGAGAGAGGGGGGGCGGTATAATACAATGTGGCAATCCCTAGGGCCGACCATGCAAGCCATGGGTAAACCCTAGCCGCCCCTTCTCCTCTCTTCGCATCTCTTCTCTCGTCTTTCTCCCCCTCGCTTGCCCCATTGGATGACGACTCGTCTTCCTCGCGTGGTGTTTTGTAGAAGGAGAGGGCTCGTTGTATGGAGGCACTCAGAGATCCATCGACGAGGTGCCGTGCATCGTGTGAGATCGGGTGAAACTAGAAGGCATCTCTCGCAACCTTTTGCTGTCCAGAATCTGCACAGAAAATCAGTGTTGTTTCTGTGATTTCAGGAGCTATAGAAGTCCAAACAAGGTGAAACCTATTTCAAAAGTTGCGTCTCAAAGTTGGCTACCTGCAGTCCAAATTTCAGCCCAATCGGAGTTCGGAGCAGAAAGTTATAGCCGTCGCACCGAAGCTATATCAAGCAGATCCGAGCCCGTCTCTATCGACAAAGAAGAAATTTGTCGCGGTGAAAGAATCCGCACGCAGGTATGATCTCTAACATGTAGATCTAGCATAGATAGAACATGCATACATGCTAGATTGTTCTTTCTCATTAGATCGACGTTAGGGGTTCGCATAGTTGTCATGCTAGATTCATACACGCACGTGTAGATTGTTTTGATGAAAATTTTGATATGTAACGCACACCGCCTATGGTCGTCGGACCTATTCTTTGCTTCCGCTGCGGGCCTCTGCCAAGAATTTATTTCCAACAAGTAGGCCATGTCCGGCCGGCCCCAGGGGCCGTAGACAGTGAAGAAGCGGAGGCCGCTAATGGATAGGCCGTAGATATGGTAGTAGGTGTGGATGATCTCCTTATCGGTCTTCTTAGTGGCGGCGTACAGGCTGGCCGGGCAATCTGTATGATCGGATTCGGAGAAGGGCGCCTAAATGGATTGAGGCCATAGACGGAGGAGGAGTAGTGAGGAGACATGCACGGGGGGGGGGGGGGGGGGGGGGGGGGGGGGGGGGGAGCTCTGCTCGTCCCCCAGTTCGTCTGAACCCCCCCCCCCCCCCCGTTGTCTCAGCGGCTGCGAAGAGGACGTGCGGAGGGGGGGAGTTTGGTTCATCCGAACCCCCCCCCCTTTTGGGTTGTCACGAGCCGATGCAAGGAGACCGTGCGCGCAAATGGGGAAGCGTGAGTCCCTTTTATGTGTGTCGCATTGGGTCTGCCCCAAGTGTGGTGCATCGTGAACTATGTTGTGGGTGTGAGTACGATTGTCGTTGATGTGGCGGGTAGGATCGCGAGGTGGGGATAAATTGATCTCTGGTTGTCCGTCCGGTGATTCCAGGGAAAGGTTCCGACTTCTTTCAGATTCCATATCGTTTCATGCGATTGTCGAAACGATGCGTATAAGATGTCGTTCCGTCTGCACCAAAAAATCGGCCAAAGCGGACGTGAAACATGGTACGCGTTAATGTGTAACTTTTCCAATACTGATCTTCGAAAATAAATGCATCAAAAAGTTCGGAAGGCCGTAACTTTTCATACATGCATCAGATCAATACGTATATTATGCCGTCGTCAAAAAATTGATCAAAGTGGATGTAAAGCATGGTGTGCCATGACATGTAATCTTTTTTATGACTGTCTTCAAAGCGGATGGTCGTAACTTTCATACATGTGTCGGATCAATGCATATAAGGTGTCGTGTCAGCACCAAAAAATTAATCAAAGCGGATGTGAAATTTGGTGCGCCTTGACGTGTAATCTCTCCGATGTTTGTCTTCGAAGAAAAGGGCCTTGAAAACTTTCGAAGGCCGTAACTTTTCATACTTGCATCGGATCAATGCGTATAAGGTGCCATTGTATCAGCGCTAAAAAATCAGTCAAAGTGGACGTGAAATATGGTGCGCCTTGACATGTAACTTCTTCGATATTCATCTTCATAAAAATGTGACTTTAAAAAACGCACTGGCCAGGTTTTCAGCTAGCATCTTAGAGAGGCATCGACACACGATAATTCATCCGTTATTATTCAATGCTTAATTGCACCTAATTACTGTATTCACTAGGGACTGCAGTCGGGCTCCAGTGATGGCATGGCGGTTGCCGTGGATCCATCCCAGATAGAGGGGGGTTTTCATGCTCTCTTTTGCTTATAAGTAGTGCCAGATACTTGTTCTTTCCTTTGTATTGTGCTTATTGTCTGCTTCTTGTTCCTATACTCACAGGCTACCTTGTACTTACTCTTTCTTCATTTTACAATGGAGGTTGATGTAGGTGCAAGCGGTTCCGGAAAGCGTCAAAAGTCGCCCCGAGAGGTTGTTGACGTTCTTCTCGCTTGGCAGGAGGAGGACTCTGGTTCAGACGGTGAGCTAGGGCCACTGATGCTGATCGAGGATGAGGAGCTCAAGGAGACTGCATCTGATCACGTTCGTGTGGACGAGAGGCATGTGGTATGATAGAAACTTTTTTCTGCAGTTCCTGGAGGATGAAGAGTGGCCATCGTGGATAGTGTGTACATGGCCTTCAACATCCACAGAGATGCTATGTTTTTAGCAGAGGTGAGTCTGGAGAATATACAGGGGATGGTTGTCATAGTAGGACAGATGAATAATGGTCTCCATTTGCTACTTCCTTCTTTCGCAGCCAGGCTGCTGTCCGTGTCAGTTCTATGCTCTAGGCAAGTTAGCGACAACGCATGAAAGGTGATATATGCCTTCTGTCACATCGAGTACGACTACCGTGAGGAGGTGAGGGCCTGTTATTCTTTGATTCCAGATGGCGAGCTTTCAATGATTGAGCTGGGATACTTCTTTTACTACTATCAGTGGACGAAAGTTTCAAAGTCTCAATTATTCAACCTTCAGGGGTGCTCAGCTGATTGTCATCCTATACAGGCTTGGAGTCATCGAATAGGTATTTCAAAATATACCCCCGGTCTGTCACTGGTGCTTGGTCTCCAGCGACCATGGTTGCTGATAAGCCTGCGGTAGAGGTTGACTCGATGGTTTGGCGGTATCAACCTAGGGGCGAGCGGGCGTGGACGACTGCTCGGTGCAAAAGGCTTGATAAGATCTTCAGGAGGCTCACTATTGGTACCAACCTTTGGATGGAGTTCGCCTATTCGCTAGTATGGATTATCCACATGGGGGCAGTTGGACTACTCTCGCCTTAGAACGCCTGGAAATGCGATAGTGCTTTCTGATTATGAGCAGGAGGTCTCTCGTGGTTCTGATGATCCATCCTGTGCCGATTTGATTCACTGGTTGATTGAGCTAGGGCGGGTCACGCAGAGTGTTTTTCTCGGGAAATTCAAGGTGGCACAAAATAAAAGAAAAAGGGACACCCGACACAAGGTAGGTGTGGACAGGATCGTTCAGACCCGGCGCAGTCAGGATTCATGCCTTCCAAGAAAGAATATGAAGGTGTGTACTGCTTTAGCTGGCCATGTCCCTGTTCGTCAGACCGTCGCCTTGGGAGGTGTGGGCAGTGCAGCTGTAGGTGCCGACAACGAGGAAGATGGAGGCATATCTTCCAGGACTTCTGACGGCTGTGGAGAGTATGAGGATGACGAACTTTGGTCGCCTGGTACTGGTGCTTTGGTTGTTATTTATCCCTCTTGAGATCCTCGATCTCGCATGATTGAGAGGAGCCTTGAAGAGGCGATTGACGATGGCCAACCTGCTACATTGAGCTACCGACCTAGGTGGCTGGTGTTCAGGATCAAAGTTGGGAGAGCGAAGGGAAACGGTGACCCGTCAACTGAGGTAGGCGCCTTGACTGCATGTGCACCCCCGATTCATCCTGGTAGGACAATTGCAACAATGGATTCAGTATTGGAACTAAATCATTTTATCAAAGTCACAACAGAAGTAAAAAATAGATCTGAGGATCTCATGATGTAAGTTTTATTATAATCTGTTTTTCAAACAATCTACATGTGAATCTATGATTCTAGCATATATGTGGATACCCTATAGGCATACTACGATCTACGGAAGACATGCATGCATCTAGTTAAGTATTTAGAATCGTTATACCTTTCGGATCTTTTATCCGAGGAAAACAGAATGACGGTTGATGATGAATTCCATAAAAATCGAGAGGAAAACTATCAGATACCACCCTGTCCTTTGCGAAGGAAGAAACACACGACGTTCTTTCTTTGAGTGCAAGGACGACGCGTCGACAAAGGGTTGCACGTAGTGAAGAAGATGATGCTTCGAAGCCTTTGCCTTATCTCTTCTTCTTCGTTTTCCTTTCTTCCTCTTTTTCCTTGGCCGAAAACCACAAAGGGAAAGAGAGAGGGTCAGATTTTGGAGAAGGAGAGGGGAGAGCAACTTAGGGCCAGTCCTTCCCCCTACTATCTATGTATAGGGCTAGTCACATAGTGGCTTACGCAAGCGTAAGCCACTTGTGGCCACCCCCTACAAAGGGGGGGGGGGGGTAATAGGGGTTGGTTTCTAAGGGGATAGAGCCATGCGGTTTAGGGTTTCCCCTATCTCCAAGACACTATGGACAAAAATGCCATTTTGTTGGGAGACCACTGATATAGAGTTATAATAAGGTACACTAATCGGAATCGAGTTCCGTCAGCGCCTATGAGCTTCTGGAATTATTCCACTTATTTTAAGATCTATATTAAATATGTTCTGAGCCATATTTCAATATTTATCAAAATACCCTTATGGCCTCTTAACACATGTGAATTAGGTTCTTAGGCTTTGGACTTGCACTTCATCACGCTACTTTGCATCTAACATGTTCAATCGGGTCGGAAAACAATTCATATATGTAATGACAGGGTAGAACCTTCATGGTTTAGGATCTCTAGCTCCAACCGGATCCCTGATTAACTGTTTCGGTGACACACCGAAAGTTTCGCTAATCAGTCCTTATCCGATTAACCCGCGTAGCTACTCAGAGTATGACATGAGTTGAACTCTAGTGATCCTAAACTTATGTTACTCCCTCGTAACCCTATTCTCTACTATACTATGATATCTCTAGTCCCTCATGTTACTAGTGTCATGATTCGACTCGGGTGGTAGGGAGCACCGTTAGATCCTATTCGATCATATGACTAGGATTTGATGACTTGTCACCTATAACACCACACACCTTCTGGTGCGATGTCTAGCATCCAAAACACCGTCAGTCATACTGACAACAACCAAGCCTAGATTAATTGTATGGATGGATTGAATCATCAAAACGCACCCATCCAACTCTGGATGTTCGATAACCTGTAGCAGTTGCATGCCACTCTAGCGCCAGCCGGGTAACCATATTCTCCTAATCCAAGTGACATAAAAACTCAGAAGGCAAGTGTGGGTGCAAAATATGGCTAAAGCTCGATAGTGGGACCCGCCAGCCCTGCTTGGGCCCCATGAAGATGGCCCAGGGCCTAATAAACATCCCCAAATATATTTTCAGAGGCCTAGGTACTCCAAAGCCTCTATAAATAGCAGCCCAAACCAATAATCCAGATGGAATCCTCTTTCAATATCCCAATTTCCATTCAAAATCATCCTTCAGTTATTAAGAGTTGCAAACCTATGGCTGAGAATTGATCTCCTTTTCTATCCCCCGGTTTTATTTTCTTTGATTGTTTGTATAAGTGACACTCCGTTTGTCAAGGTCACTTTACATTTTAGATATAGTGGATTCAAAGTTGCGTCTTATCGTATGGAGACGTAGGCTTCAGCCAAACTTCGTCATCATATCCCATGTCGATTCCTCTCTCTCTCTCTCTATACAAACAATGTATATGTGACAGCTCAGCACGCTACAATGAATAACACTCAACCATCAATCGACTAGTGGCGAAAAACGGTACAACGACCATAATTTCCCCCCATAGCAAGCATTATAGGCCTTATATTCCACCCATGCGACCAATCTTCCTTAGAGATGGCAACGATGCGGTTTCGGTACGGTTTTGGGCAAAACCAAAATCGCACTACAACACCGAAGCACCACACCAAAATCGCATCGCACCGCGGTGGTGTACCATTATGTAAATTCGAAACCGTATTATATGGTGCGGTGCACCACGGTTTATCATTATAATGGCCTAAACGGTGTAGTTTTATGAGATTTTGGTTAAAACTGAAACCGCATTGCTACACTGAAAACCAAAATCGCACCGCGATAGTTTTATATTTTGACAAAACAAAATTGCACCATGCGGTGCAATTTATAATGGTTTTCGATTTTAAATCACACTGCTACCATCCCTAATCTTCCTAGCGGAAAGACATCAACGTCCTTGGAGTCTGACATTTTGTCGGCATCTCTAGTATGGATGGCAACTGTATGCACAGAAAAAAGATTCGGGTCATCTTTATTGCATAAAACGAGATTATAGAGACCGGGACCCAGGGACTCGGGGGTGGTGAGCTGAGTACGGCGAAGATTTGATCAGGAGATTATAGAGAGATCCTCTGGAGGGTCCCTTTGATCCGCGTCTCCATGTTACTTCGTGCGAGAGCTCTGAAGGGGTTGTCAGGACAGAGATCTTTACAGGGTGAGGGTTTCTTGAGAGGCTAAGGATTTATCGCCGTTGCTTTTTGTCCTTTCTGTGCTTCGTGCTTTCTCGGCTAGAGGGTTTTTGGCTTTCAGCTTTGACTTTGCTTTGGCATGGCTCTGGCTTTTGCTTTGCTTTGGCACTTGTGCTTGAACGCAAATGGGTAGAGGCTTGTGATGCTTTAGTTCTTCTGGACTTCGCGTCGTATCGGCTAGAACGTGCGGTGCTTTGCTTGTGACCGTCATAGTTACTTGGCTTTTGCACGTGCGTTGCTTTGGCGCGAGCTTTATCGGTGCTTTTGCTTCTGCTTCTCGTATTGGCTTTCGCTTTGCTTTTACTTGATCTTCTTCTCAAACGACGATGGCTACGACTTCACTTCTTCATTATTCTTCTGGCTTCCTTGACGGTTGTGGCGTTGGCTTGATTTCTCCTCTTCTCCGGGCTTCTTTGGCATGATCGGAGTTGAAGACTTTGTTTTAAAGATGACGAGTGTAGCACCGCTTCGGATGTCATTCTCCAAGCTTTCTACTTCGTGAATGGAGTGGATGTTATTGAAGATGACGGAGTGATGCCGCTTTGTTCTTCTTCTCCAAGCTTTTGGGCATGATCGGAGTCGAAGGCTTGATGAAGATGACGGGGTGATGCCGCTTCAATCTTCTTCTCCGGGCTTTGCATCTGGCGTCTTCGGAGTTGAAGATTTTTTCTACTTTGAGCTTTCTCCTTCGTGTATGGAGTCGAAGGATTGATCTTCTTATTCAAGGGTCTTTACGTTGATGAGGACTTTCAATGGACTAAGCCGATTCCAAAGAGATAGGCTTGCCCGAGTCTCGTGAAGCCTTGGGTCGTTAAAGGTGTGTCTCCTCCTTTGTAGAGCTTATTTGCTTTTGTCTTCGATCCCTTGAGCCTTCCCCCTCCCCCTCTATTTATAGGTGAAGGGGGTGGGAGAGATATGGGAAGGTTCATTTAAATCCCTTGATAATCTCTCCCATAACTACCCAATATTCATTCCCTCATTTATGAGAGAATAAACCTTCATTTATTTTCCTTTTCTAGCGGAGTAGTTATGGTACAATCATTTTTTTGAATTTTTATTTAAATATTGCATATTAAATCGATGGCGACCTTTCTTTCTTTCTTTCTTTCTTTCTTTTATTTTCTTTTATTTCTTTCCTTTTCTTTCTTCCCTTGGCCGGCCACTCCTTACCCACGGGTAGGGGGCACGATTTTCCAAAGGAGGGCCCCACTTGAGGATGGGCCCACCCGACCTTTCCTTAGGCCCGGGTCGGGTCTGGCAGGTCTGGGTTCGTGTCGGGTTTGTTCCTAAGTTGGTGCACAAGAGTCAGGTTCGGGTTTGATAAAATTTGTGTGTCTACAAATGCCCCCTCAAGGACGAGTGCGCCGACAGAAAACGCGTAACCCTTGTTTACGCAAGAAACGCACAGCGTTTGTCCTTGATTCCTTTTGTGGATGGGGTTGAGACTTATTTAAAGACCCCTACCCCTCTGCTTTTTTCATTTAGCGTCTGTTCTTGCGGAGGGCTGAAGCTTGGAGACCGCCATCGGAAAGGGCTGCCTAGGTTTGCACAGGACTAGCATTGTCTTCCTAGTTTCGCCTCTTTCGTCAGCGACGATGACTGTTGCGGAGGAGTAGCAATAGTGCATGAATTGAAGATCGTTGCGAAGGCAGGCTTGAAGCGGAGGGGGGAAGACGACCGAGGCAATAAGGATGAGGCACCGTGGTCGAGGTGCCGCTTTTTTTTCTCTTTTTTTCTCTTTTTCTTCTTCTTTATTTTTCTTCTTCTGTCTTCTTCTTTCTCTCTGGCCCGTGGAGGCAATGGCAACGGCGGCTAATGGCATAGGTGGGCGGTGGGCGCGGGCTAGCACGGGACGCGGAGGCTAGGGTGCAGGCGGCTGCGGGGCATGAAGGCCGGGGCATAGGTGGGGCCGAGTCGGGCGAGGCGTGGACGCGGGGCATGGAGGCCAGGGTGTAGGCGGCTGCGGGGCATAGAGGCCAGGGCGCAGGCTGCTGCGAGGAGCGGAGGCCGAGGCCAAGTCGGGGGAGTCCTGACCTTGTAACATCCCAAAATAAATTAATAATTTAAATCTATATAATAAGAATTTTTAATAAAAAAATTCAAAATAAAAATTGGACTACGCCATTGCATCCGTCTCATCGAAATGATCAAAAACCTTATACAAACTTTTACGTTTTGAGCACGTTTTGAGCATTTAAAAATTAAAGAAAAAAAATAGCCAATGTAAGGATTCGAACCAGGGACCAATCAGTAGAATTTTAAATTTTTCCCTCTAACAAGAAAACCCTTAGAACTTTTCTATCTAAACATCAGGAAAATAATTATTATAGTAAGGGGGGAGACCAAAAGACATCTCAACCGTCGACATTTCCGATCGGACGGGAATAGTCGCGCAGCTGGAACACTGTTTTGCATTTAAGGCCCTGGGACTTTTGGTATTCCTGAAAGGCTTATATAAACCCCCCCTCTACAACATATTTCTTCACCTAAGCCCCACCTCGATATCCGTGCCCACCCAACCACCTACGGCCACCGGGCACCGCCACCACCACCGGCCACCACCTTCGGCTGCCGCCACCACCTCCGGCCACTGGCCACCACCGTCGCCATCTCCGGCCGCCGCCACCACCGCCGCCATCTCCGGCCGCCGCCACCACCTCCGGCCACCGGCCACCGGCCACCACCGCCGCCATCTCCGGCCGCCACCACCTCCGGCCACCGGCCACCACCACCACCATCTCTGGCCGCTGCCACCAACTCCGGCCACCGACCGCCGCCATCTCCGGCCACCGCCACCGCCGGCCGACCGCCGCCTCACACCACCACGGGTTATCGGGTCGGGTATGAAATTTAAACCCATTTAATTCGGGTTTTAACCCGTTATATATTAGGTGCAACATGAATAAAAAAGAAGACTAGTTGGAATAGAACCCATGACCCCTCTAAACAACAATCTAAGAAGACTCACTCTAACGAGTAGAAACGCTTTATGATTTTTGTTAAAAATCACCTATCATTAAATATATAGATTATCAAGGTAAACTGTATTGACCATATCTTACACATACGGACTCTGAATTGAGCCCTGTTAGGGACCTTGGACTCGTAATGACAAAATACACCTACTGAGATCATAAAATACCAGAACCGATAATTAAAAAGTAAAATTATCATTTTACCCCTAAGGTAAAATGGTCATAACCTTTTTATTTGAACTCAGAATCGAATTCCGTCTGTGACCACCTGATTGTGGTTATGATTCGGAACCACCAATATTATAAAACCCCTAAACCTGGTAGGCCACAAATATATTTTTTGTTTTAAATTTCTAGGCCGAAGCCCAATAAAACCCTTAAGCCTTTGGGCCGTAGCCCATTAACCATTCAGCCTCTGGGCCTAAGCCCATTAAGCCCATTAAATTACTGTGGGCCGAAACCCATTAATCCCATTAATCATCGTGGGCCGAAGCCCAATAAGCACAAATTAACTACGATAAAATAACTCTGCCTTCGTTAACTGAACCATTATTACTGAAAGCAACCTGACTTTTTTACTAAAGGCAGACCACCCATTTAAATTCCGTCAATGCCGACTATTTTGATCATACCGGGAGCAAACGAACTCCGAATTGAGTTTCGTCTATGGCCACGGTTTCAGAATGAAAAACTCTACAAAATGGATATAAATTCAAAGTATTTTAGAAATAACCAAAATACCCCTATAAGATAAAATGTATTAAATAAATTAGTTTAAAAACCTAAGGAATCCATATTGGAATTTGATTTCATATGATCCTTGGAAAATGGAATATAAAACTAACAAAAGAGCACTATATTTCAGGTCATGAGCTTACTAGGTCATCTGCATCGGGTGAAGGATTCTACAACACTTCAGGTAGGGGACTAAACCTAGTTAATTCTTGATAAGTGTTTATCATTGAAATCATGGTAGTATGTTATGGATTTGTTAATTTTTAAGATGTGTTGATCATCTCAATTGGGTGTAGAGTTGTCCATGGCTTGCAGGCCTAAAAGATAAATCCTGGGTATAGGGCTGTCCCTGGCTGCGGGCCAAAAAGATAATCCTGGGTGTGGGGCTAGCCCTGGCAGAGGCCAAAGAGTATCCTGGGTGTGGGGCTAGCCCTGGCAGAGGCTAAAAAGTATCCTGGGTGTGGGTCTAGCCCTGACTGAGGCCAAAAAGAAACCTAGGTGTGGGACTAGTCTTGTGTCAGACAAAAAGTGTCCGGGTATGATTGTGATTCCTACCCTGGTTTGAGCCTAAAAGAGAATCGGATGATCAATGACTTTTAAATTACTATTCATATTCATGGGAAATGTTGTTTTTAGTATATTTATCTTACCTTGAATGAACTAGATTTAATAAGTGAGCCAGTGGATTAGACTCACCCCCCTACAAGTGTTGTGGTCCCTACAGAGACTGACCCTACAGGTCAAAGAGAGGAGGAAGCATGAATAGAGGATGAACCGGAGGGGATCAAAGATCCGCTCTATACTCCATACTATGAGGATGCGGGAGCGGAGATATGAAGAGTTGATGTCACATTTAAGTTTTAGCTTTTAAAGTTCAAGCCATGAATCAAACCTTTATATTATGTGGCATAGTTATGAATAAATGAGGCTCAGTTAATTTCTATATTTGATGGAATTTAATTTATATCAAGTTTTACTTCTAACACCCCAGTGTTATACGGGTTGAATTAATCCGTAAAATACCGGGGCGTTACAACCTGGTCGGGGAAGGGCTGTCTTCCTTTAATAACTGTGAGCTCGATCGAGTAGAAGAAGGGTTGTTTTTCCTTTGATGATTGTAGGCCCAATCAGATAGGAGAAGGGATGTCTTTCCTTTGATGGCTGTAGGCCCGATCAGATGGGAGAAGGGTTGTCTTTCCTATGATGGCTGTGAGCCCGATCGGATGGGAGAAGGGCTATCTTTCCTTTGATGGCTGTGAGCCCGATCGAATTTATTTTTTTACTCTTCTTTCCTGGTCTTAACTGGCTTCTATTCACTGGACTTAGCTAGCCTCTGCTAGACTTGACTTGCTTCTCCTTGTGTTCTTTCAGGGCTCGAGCTTGGTTTTGCCGGGGTGGATTGCTGAGGACTTTTTCGACGGGAGTAACTATCTTCGTTTTCCCCTTACTCGGGTGTACTACTACCGCACTTTGAAGATAGATGATCATCTGTCAATGCTCCGGATTCCATGAGCGCATCATAGAGGATGGAGTTGCTGACACGAATTACGGGATACCGAAGCTGAGCGAGAAGGTTTATACTAATGAGACGATCTCCATGAAGTTTCTTCGTCCGAGTTTGAGTTTGCCTTTTCATCATTGCGTCGAAGATTTTATGCCTATGGCGGTAGTGGCCTCGAAGATCTGCTCTCGTTTGACTCGATGGGGCGTAGACTTCTGGCATCGTGGGGATGTTCAATACCTCTGCGGCTTTTGTGAGTGGATGGGCGAGCTTTCAGAAGTTTTCAGGACGGAGCCTGAGACAAAACCGTTGGCGAAGTTCCTAGCACCAGCTCGCCGAGAGTACAGTCGTCCTGAGGGAATGTACCGAGCCCTCTACGAACTCTGGTGCCTGGATACCAACACGTTTCTTACTAGAGCAGGAGAAATAGGGATTTCTCTCCACGATGTTCACATTATCACCGGATGCCCCGAGATGCGGAACTACTATCAAGAGGAGGTGCCGACTCTGAAGGATTTGATGGATACCAGTTTCTCCCCGAGTTTTTGTCTTCTTTTGTTTAAGGCTTATGCCATCATTGCGGCGCGAGATCAATCAGATCAAGTTCGTCATTTGTCTTGGCTAGATTTTTGGTTCAGGGGTGAGTACCGGTCTCCTGCACCTTTTGCCCACCCGATGTGGAAAATTGCTTGGATGAAGAGGCCTCCACTGCGATTCTTCGTGAGGCCGATTGAGTCTTTAGCTCGAGTGAAGCATTCAATGGTGGGGAAACGAAGCCCATGGGAGGTTCTTGGTTTGGAGCGCGATAGCGAGGAGTGGCGAGCAGTTTATAGAGCCGTCGGGTTGGCCATTTTCCTTTATCAATTCGTGCTTCTTTGTACTGGCGAAGCCATCCGTCCTAAGAATTTTCTTGTAGCGTCCCGGATGACGAGGGGTGAGCTCTTCAACTTGGCACGAGCGATCTTGTGCGCCTTATACCAGGGGCTTAGTGGCACGTATTGGAGCTTGTCTAATTTGGACAATGCCAAAGGGGAAGTTTGCCGGTCTAACTCTTTTGGCCCCCTGCACTATTTGTACGGTTGGGTGGCCCTTTATTTTTTGAAAGAGATCTTCGCCAGACGTGGGCATCCAGCGGATCTACCGTTCTTGTCGGGCGTAGAGGGGATCCTGAATGCCTTCATCAGCTGGGAACGCCCAAAGGAGTGTGCTCGAACGCTTTTAAGGAATATGGAAGGCACGAACTTTGAGTTTACATCGGAGCACTCAATGTTGCCTCTAGAGAGGTCGACGGTTTATGACAATGATGAGCTTTCTGACAGCTTGTACTGGAACATGGTCAGCTGTCGCCTGGGCTATTTGGTTTGGCGTCGAGGAGACACAGTAGAGGTGGAACAGTACTCCCCTCATCGATTTGCTCACCAATAGGGATTTCGGTAAGAGGTACCCGGCATGCCGCAGCGGCTGCAGGGGCGTATTAGCCCGCAGGAGGGCTATCACCTCTGGAATTCTCTTTATGCTCGGTTGACTGATTGCAAATTCTTTCCTGGAACCAAGTCGGGGTCTCGGGATGCCGCGACTCAAAATTACTGCAAATGGATCGAAGAGCGAGTATTCCCACTACTTGCTAGCCTTTCGATTGATGTCCTAGCGGGTAGCGAGTTCAAAGACTTCAGTTTCGATCCTTCGGCAGGATCGGAGGATCATCGCCTCCGGCTGGGAGTTTAGAGGACCGGGAAGACTTATAGTTGTCTTTCCAGCACTCGGCGGGTTTCTTCTTTGGCTCCCGTGTCAGGGTTTGACCCTGTGAGTGCCTCCGGGCTGTCTATTATTTAGAAAACAGCCGTTGAAAGTGCCCTACCTAAGAGATGGAAGCTGTGCATTCCACGTGGGGTGATTTCGAGGGTGCCTGCCAGGCAGAGGATATTGAGGAGCCTGGTCTTCTAGGGGACAAGGTGATCCCCCCATCTAGGATAGCTCTGTCTGACTTTGCAGGTATGCATCAAGTTTCTCCTTTTGTTTCTTCTTTGATTTCTGGGGACTTCATCATGCTGAGTAATGCATCTTTTTGGGCAGACTCCGTCATAGTAGTGGAACATGAGCTGGATTCTTCGAGAGCGTGCCTGGAGCGTTCGCTTACTGAGGCTGCGCAGGAAGCACCTGGGAAGTATGGGCTAGATGTCCCTATAGATGACCTGGCCCTCCTCGGGCTTTGCGGGGAGAACTTTTCTAGTGGCGACATAAATCTGGATGACATCAATGTCGATGCTTTATTCTTTCACGAGGAGACTGAGGTTTTACGTGTCGGCAGACGGAAGACTCCGATTACCGTTTTCTCAAGCTTAGTGGAGAAGACGGTTGGCGTGGCAGCGACAATGGTTTCTCCAGTTTTGCCGACCTCGCTAGTGAAGATAGCTCCCTTGGTGGCCGCAGCAGTGAGTAAAGTTTTGCCCACGTATTCTGAGGCGCCTCGCCAAATTTTGAGACTAAGGAGCAAAGTTTCGGAGTTCCTTCTCGACAGTTGTCGGCAGTACATCAGGTCGACGCTTGAGTCGTTCCAGGACGAGGGTTTTGGCGCTCTCCAAGACTGGTGGTCTGCTAATGGTGCCGAGTTTTTGTGCGAGGTTGGCGGAGTTCAAGGCTGATCGTTCTTCGTTTGTCGTGCAGATGAGTTTGCTCATGACTGATAGTGAAGCTTATTGTTCCCAACATACTCTATTGGAGGGGAGTACTCCTTTTGAGTTAGCGACAGCCGAGGAGAGTTTGTGTCAGTCGGAGCGCCAGCTTGCAGATGCTGCTTCTAGTTTGACAAGAGTGCGGAAGAAGGTGGAATCGGTGCGAGCCTCTCTTCAGAAAGCAGAATCTTGCTTGGAGCGAGCCGAGACTGCGGAAAGAACCTCAAAGGCGAGCTTCTTGAAGCAGTAAGTGAACTTGTCAGCTCGTCGTGAGCTCATGGCCACTCGCCCTTTAGAGTTGCAACAAGTGGAGGCCACTAGAGATGAGTTATTGCGACGTCTTCGAGCTTTGGATACCCTCTACTAGTTGTATCTTGTTTTGAAATTTTGTATTGTAGTATCTTTTTCGGACTCATGCCATGTGCTGCTTCCCTTTAAGTATCACTTAATAATATTATATTTCTCCAGACTGTTCGTATGGAATATTGTTGGCTTCTTTTTTTGTTGGACCGAACCTGAAGTGATATCTCAGGCTGCCTACGTACCCCCTGAGGGGGATCAAGTCGCACGTAGTTCATGATTTTTTATTTTTTATTTTGCCTTACTTTAGGCATAGTACCTTTTGAGGTAGTTGCCGTTGATAGGGCCGAGTGTGAGCCCTTCTGGCATTGTGAGGAGGTATGCGCTACTGGAGTAGACTTCTTTGACGGCGTGCGGTCCATCCCACTTGGCGTCAAACTTCTTTCCTCCTCGATGTGAGAGAATGATGGGGCGCCTGACTGCCAGTACTAGCTCTCCTGTTTGGAAGAATCGAGGACGAATCTTTTTGTTGAAGGTGCGAGTCAACCTGGCTTGATAGGACTCCAAGTGTTGCTGAGCTTCGAGGCACCTCTCATCTAGTGCCTCCAATTTCGGTAGGCAGAGTTGGGCGTTGTCGTCGCTAGCGAGGCCTTCTTGGATTGCTATCATGAGTGATAAGATTTGGAGCTCGAGTGGAAGAACGACTTCTATTCCGTAGATGAGGGAGTACGGAGTTACCTGCGTCGGAGTGCGGAAGAAAGTGCGGTAGGCCCATAATGCTTCGCCCATGTGTTCATACCATTCCTTCTTCGATTTTGAGACAATTTTCTCCAAGAGCTTGCAGAGAGTCTTGTTGAAGGCTTTTGTCAGACCATTAGCTGGGGCATTGTACATTGTCGAGCATTTTTGCTTGATGTCGAACCTAGCACAGAACTTGCTGACAGCGGTATTCTTGAATTGTTTTCCGTTGTCCGTGACAATGTATCAAGGGACACCGTATCGAAAGATGATGTCATTCCGGATGAAGCTGATGACGAAGTGCCTTGTGACTTCTCGCAATGGTATTGCTTTAGTCCATTTGGAGAAGTAATATGTTGCCACCAAAATATAGAGTTGTTGTTTGGATGATTTGGGCAAAGGACTCACGACGTCAAGTCCCCATCCGTCGAAGGGCCATGACGTAATTGTCGGATGCAAGGGTTCTGGCGGCTGCCGGATATAGTCACCGTGGAGCTGATAGGCTTGGCACCTTTTGGCGAATTCCAGACAATCTTTGATCATCGTGGACCAGTATTAACCCATCCTCTTGATGCAAAAATGGAGCTTTGGACCTGACTGGTGAGTGTCGCAAATTCCAGTGTGGAATTCTTGTAGCGCTGCTTCTGCTTCTTCTTTCACGAGACATCTCAGGAGTGTGCCATTGTAGCTTCGACGATAGAGATCGTTGTTGAAGTGGAAAAACTTCAGGGATCATCGGTGAACATCAACCTTGTGCTTGGGATCATCAAGGAGCCTTCCGTGGATGAGATAATCCACGAAGAGTTGTCTCTAATCTTGCTCTTTAACCACGAGAACATGCACCATATTGACTTGAACTAGAATCCCAGCAGGGCCATCTTCATTGGTGATCACTATTCTTTTGTAGATGGGGACGATGAGCTGACTTTTTTTTTTTCTGAAAACGGGAGTGCAGCCGCCAAATTTGCAAGCGCGTCGGCCTGTTGGTTAAGGTTCCTGGGGACATTATGAATAGAAGCAGTCTCGAGTGCGTTGAGGAGTTCCAGAGCTCGCGTGTGCAGCAGCATGAGGTCTTCCTTATTGACTTCGTATGCCCCCAAGACTTGTTGGATGACGAGCTAGGAGTCGCCGAAGATCTCGAGTCCTTGAAGTTTCATGTCGTTGGCGAGTTCGAGGCCGATGACCAGCGCTTGATATTCTACCACGTTGTTGGAGCATGGTTCCGATAGTAGGAATGAGAACGGAAGTATCTCGTTATTCGGGGTGACAAAAATAACTCCTGCCCCCGCCACGTCTTGCCTTGCTGTGCCGTCGAAGAATATCTTCCAATGGGGAGCGATGTTGATGGAGAACACCACTTCGTCAGGAAGGTCTTCTGACAGTTCCCATTCTGCTGGGAGAGGATATTCCGCTAGGAAGTCCGCGAGAGCTTGCCCTTTGACTGCCTTCTGTGGAACGACAGTAATGTCAAACTCGAGAAGGAGCAATGCCCATTTGGCTAAACGTCCGGAGAGCACCGATCTTGACATAATGTACCTGAGAGGGTCAGTCTTCGAAATAAACTTGATGACGTGAGCCAGCATGTAGTACCGCAGCTTCTTTGTAGCGAAGATGAGTGCTAGACAAACTTTCTCGATTGGGGAGTAGTTTAGCTCTGTGCTGACGAGGGTGCGACTCAAGTAGTAGCATGCTGTCTCCTTGTCTAGCTTATTGTCTTGAGCTAGGAGTGCTCCCAAGGATTGCTCCTGTGCACTAATATAGAGGATCAGTGTCTTTCCTGCAATTGGTGCTGATAGAACTGGCGGCTTTAGCAGATAGTCCTTGATGCTTTGGACGGGTTCCTGACAAGCTTCGTCCCACTTGAATGGCGCTCCTTTCTTCATGAGGCGACTAAAGGGGTGGCACTTTCCAGCTAGGTTGGCGATGAACCTTCTGATGTACGCCAGATGCCCTTGGAGACCTCTGATATCTCACACCATCCTTGGTGCAGGCATGTTGAGGATAGCGTCAATTTTGGATTGATCTATCCCAATGCTTCGATGTTGCACAACAAAACTGAGGAATTTTCCCGAGGAGACTCCGAACGTGCATTTGAGTGGGTTTCATGCGAAGTTGGTACCTTCAAAGTTGTTTGAAGATCAACTTGAGGTCTTAAAGATGTGTTGACTTCTTCTTGGACTTTACAATGAGGTCATCGACGTAGCACTGCTAGGTGGCTCCTGTATTTTTCAAGCTGAAGGGCATAACTTTGTAGCAGTAGATCCCCTTTGGTGTGCAGAACACCGTGACCTCGTCTTTAGGCACCATCCGGATCTGGTTGTAGCCTGAAGATCCGTCCATGAAGGTTAGCACTTTGTGGCCTATCGCCGCGTCCACCATTAGTTTTATTGGCAATGAAAAATCGTCCTTGGGGCATGCATTATTCAGGTATCTGAAGTCCACGCACACCTTGATTTGACCGTTCTTCTTGACTGGAACGACACTGGAGATCCAAGTCAGGTACTTGACCTCTCGGATGAAGTCATCTTCGATGAGCTTGTTTATTTCGCTTTCTATCTGGGGTACCAGTTTCGGTCGATAGCGTCTTTATCCTTGCTTGATGGCACTCGCTCCGTGTTTGATATCGAGCTAGTGTACTGCGATCTTAGGATCGAGACCTGGCATCTCCTTGTAGGACCATGCAAAGACGTCTCTGTATTCTTGGAGCAGTTTGATGTATACAACTTCTTCTTCAGGAGTCAAGAGTGTGCTGACGAATATAGGCCGAGGCTCCTTTTCTGTGCCCAGGTTGATTTCTTCAAGTCATCAACGGTGGACTGCCCCCCTTCTTCGAGGATTGGCGGGTCGTCTTGCAACTCATCGTCCGAAGTAGAAGAATCATCGTTTTCAGTTTCGATAACGGAGATATGATTGACAGCCACCATATATCGATCGTAGAAGATTTTATTCGAAGACCTTGTCGAACGCATCGACTTGAGTGGGTGGGTGGGCATCGAAATGACTTCCCTAACTGGCATTCTCAAACGGTCGAATACCGACTTCCTCTTTATTTGCTTGATTAGCCTGAGTCTTTCAAACATGGATGTATACTTTGAATTTGACCGGCTTTGACTACTTTTCTTTCTCTTCTAGAGTATGGCCCGACATTGAGCTCGTCACCGTCTTCTTTTGACTGACTTGATATTGGGACGGACGACTTAGGTGGAGCATACATCGGAGACTGACGATCCTACAGCTGCTTCATCTATTATCTTCACCTCATTATAGTTATAGATGAAGGTCTTCTTCGTTGCAATCTTGATGACCATCGAGGTTTGAATGGAGCCGATGCCTCGTTGATTCGGGAGAATTTGCTCGCCGCTTTGAAAAGGACAAGCTTGAGTCTTGGTCATCCCATGCGGTGTCGTAGCTGGAGGAAGCGTGCCCATATGCACGACGCTCTCTTTGTTGTAGCCAGCTTTAAATGGCAACTTGGTGGCATTATGCCCCCAACTCCCTTTTGGCTTGAATTCGAGTTGATTGGAGTAAAAGGAGCCAGCGGGTTTTGTTGGATTCGAAGTTGGTATCAGACCGGGTAGTGGCAATATCATTTCTTTCAAGGTGACGACGTTGTCCTCTGACAATGGTGGAGTTGTTTCTTTCATTGAAGCAAGAGTTTGTCATTCGTGTTTGCGAAGCCATTGTGGCATGAGGCGCAGGATCGACGTAGCTTGGATGGGCAATGGAGTATGTTGAATGGATTCCGCTTAAAGCTGATGCGCATCCTTTATTTTGGCATTGGCGCTTCCCTGACTTCGTGTATTACCTCGAGTGGTTGCACTGGATTTGAAGGTGGAGGAGTTTTATCTCGAATCACCTTCTTGTCCTTTTGGGTTCGAGGAGCTTTAGATGGAAGGACTTCTGTAACAAGTGTTTTGCCTGGTAAAATTTGGCATCAGCATGATATGCTTTGGTCTCGTTGAATGGCTTGTCATCTTTAATGATGCATTTCTCCATGCCTTCCTCGTAGTACTTGAGGCACTGGTGCTAGGTGGACACCATGACACCGTTTTCGTGTAGCTATGGTCTTCCTAGCAATAGGCGATATGATGTCTGACAGTCAATGACATGGAAGAGGACCGTCGTGTCGAGCTGGCCGATGGAAAGCTTCAGACGAATGATCCCAATAGTGGACTGTCCGCCTTGGTTGAATCCTTGAATGACTAGCTGGCTTTGTGAGAGCTGGTCGGTGGTGATGCCGAGCTGCCTCATCATTTGGATATGCATGATGTTGACAGCGGAGCCACAGTCCAGCAGGATTTGATTTATCGGCTTCTCCTTGATGTACCTCGAGACATAGACGGGCCGGTTATACAGTCATGCTCTGAATTGCAGAACTTCGTCTGAGAAGGTTATTACTGTATCGCAGGAGGCAACAGTTCTGCCTTTCTTAACATCCTTTCTCTTTTTCTTGTAGCTGTCTGGATCTGCCAAGGCCGCGACCATTGCCAGGCGAGCCTTCTTTGGGAGGTGCAATCTTCTACGAGCGGCAAGTACAAAATTGCCTCGTTATGGGAAGAAGTACCCTCCCTGTCGGAGCTGTTCCTCTCATCATCGGAGTTGCTTTCTTCAGAAGACTCGATCTCGCCTTTCTCTCCTAGCATCTCTTGAACTTCGACCATACAACAGGAGACTCTAAGATGTTGATCGACTGGGAGGAAGTAATCGTGGAAGAACTCTTACAGCATTGCCAGTTCTGAAGGGCTCTGTTGGAGGAGATCATCTGGATTTGCTGGTGATACTTTGAATGCCTTTCTTCCTGGAGCTTTGCTTTTCTTCTTGTAGGTGCTTCGTTCGTGGAGCTTTCTCGTCACCCGTTCTAGCTTGTGATGTCACGCCCACCGTGGCCTTCGCCTTTATGGTATCATGATCCATGCGTCTTCATCGATAGATTCTCCTTCACCAAGGTGAAGATTTGGAGTGACAGTTGTAAGTTCTTCATCGATTGGAGAGACTTGCTCTTCTGGAGGCTCTATTGGCTCGTCTTCTGATCCCCAGTCAGTGTGCTTGATTTCTTTCATCGAAACGGACGAAGGCTTAGAGAAAAGGATGTAGTAGTCGAACTTGCCCGAGGGCTGGCCCAATAGGTCGACCTCTGGATTTCCTTACTCTTACCTCTTTTGGAGAGTACGTTGGGATGTGGCTTTGCTCAGGAGAGGTGTTAGCGTGAGTAACGGTTGCCCTCGGGGCAATAGTGTTTCATTCTTGGCGAGTGTAGGAGCACGACGTCGTCGCTTCGAGATCTTCGATTATGAAGCTGATTTTACGATTGCCTTTTGGCGGTTGTTGCGTAGCTTGGGCGTTCTTCGTCATGCAGCGAGTACCGGTGGAAAGGAACCGAAGGTGATAGACGTCATGTTTGCTGTAGCGACATCACCGGAGTCGATCTCGATTTTCTCTTGCTTTGCAAGAGCCATGATTATCTCTTTGAAGATGAAGCATTTCTCGATGGGATAGCTAACCACCTGATGGTACTTGCAGAAGAGTAGGTCATCGACACGATGCATTTACTCAGGCTTTTTTGATGGAGGAAGCTCGATCATCTTCTCCTGTAGCAACTGGTCGAACATGGAGGAGACTTCTGAGCCCGGGAAGGGATATTCCTTTGCTTTGAACTCCTTGAGAGTCAACCTTGGTTTCCTTTAAGGCTGAGGAGGCGATATAGCGGCCCCTTTTTCTGGATCCAGCTTGCCACTGATTTTAAGTGGTTTAGAGGTTAAAATGACATCGGCAACGTTGACTTGCTTTGCTTTTGGTGCCGGCGGCCTATCCTTCTTCTCCACCTTCAGGAAGTCTTTGCTCTTCGAGTCCCCATGATTTGCCAAACTGAGCTCCATGTCGTGGGCCTAAGTTGCAAGTTCTTCGAAGGACCGAGGCTTGATCCCTTTGAGGATATAGAGCAGGCCCCAGTGCATGCTTTGGGTGCACTCTTAATAGCCGAGTCTTCAGACAAGTTATCTCCCGAGTTTAGCGCAAGGTTCCTTCAACGATCGATGTAGTCGATCACCGGCTCGTTCTTCCTTTGCTTAACGATGGTAAGCTCGGTCATGCTGACGATGCTCCGGGTGCTGTAGAAGCGGTTGAGGAACTCCCTTTCCATCTGGTCCCAACAGTCGATGGATCCTCGAAGGAGATCAACATACCAGTCAAACACATTACCTTTGAGGGTGAGAACAAACTGCTTCACCACATCGTCGCTGTATGTGCCAGCGTTGTTGTAAGTTTCAACGAAGTGGGCGACGTGCTGCCTTAGATTTTCCTTCCCGTCAAAGTGCTGGAACTTTGGTGGCTAGAACCAGGTAGAAAAATGCAGTTGCTAGATCCTTGCAGTGTAAGGTTTCGAGTAGGCTACCGTGATTGGAGGAAGACTGCCGTCGTGGGAGCACATCATGTCAGCCACCAATGACTGTATCTACTGGATAGTTATCCTTGTCACTGTCGACGGTTGTGTGGCCACCGAGACTAGTACTGGAGAGATGATCTCCGCTGGGATGGGAGTCGAAGAGAGTGTCGGAGTGGCCGCTAGGACCGTCGGGGCGACCTCGGCCTGAGTTGAAGACAGAGCTGGAGGTTGATTGACTGCTGCGGCTTCCATTGCGCTAAGCTTTTGAAGCAGAGTGTTGATATAACAGTCATTCTCCTCCATCAGTCGAGTAATTTACATCATGTGCTTATCCAATTGCATGACTTGGAGTTAAAGATCGGACAGGGGATGATGATGCAAACATTTTGATATTGCATGCCTGTATCTTCATCGTCGGAGACGTAGTTGTGCCGACTTGTTTCTGCTTGATGATGGACGATTGCCCCCTGTAGAGGAGGTGCAAAGTCTGTTGGAGAACCCAACTAGGCATGTAGTTGGGGCTGGTCCTCCCTAAATTTCTGGACATGGATTCCAGGATCGAGGCTCGTTTCTTCATGCACTATGGCCTTGTCGGTGCTTTGGCGAGCATCTTCGGCAGTAATTTCCGGTGTGAAGACGTTCGCAAGAGTTCAAGTACACCGGGTATAGACGTGTACTACCAGAGGAGCATCATCCTTCTGGTTTTCTGGATTACCATGTTGGAGTAGCGGAGACTCGACGATGGGTGAAAGGCTTGTTGGGGAAAATTTAGCGTTGTTTGTTCCGGCCATGGTGAACTTAAAGCAACTCCATCAAACATACGGATGAAAGAAGAGGATGGTCCCATCGGGCGTGCCGAAAATCTATATGCGCAGAAAAAAAAATTCGGGTCGTCTTTATTGCACAAAACGAGATTACAGAGGCTGGGACCCGGGGACTCGGGGGTAGTGAGCCGGGTGCGGTGAAGATTTGATCAGAAGATTATGGGAGAGATCCTCTGGAGGGTCCCTTTGATCCGCATCTCCACGTTACTTCGTGCGAGAGCTCTAAAGGGGTTGCCTAGGACAAAGATCTTTACAGGGTGAGAGTTTCTTGAGAGGCTAAGTATTTGTCATCGTTGCTTTTTGTCCTTTCTGTGCTTTGCACTTTCTCGACTAGGGGTTTTTTGTCTTTCAGCTTTGGCTTTACTTTGGCGTGGCTCTGGCTTTTGCTTTGCTTTGGCGCTTGCGCTTGAACGTAGATGGATAGATGCTTGCGATACTTTAGTTCTTCCGGACTTCGTGTCGTATCGGCTAGAACGTGTGGTGCTTTGCTCGTGACCGTTATAGTTGCTTGGCTTTGGCACGTGCGTTGCTTTGGTGCGGGCTTTACCGGTGCTTTTGCTTCTGCTTCTTGTGTTGGCTCTCGCTTTGTTTTGACTTGATCTTCTTCTCGAACGGCGATGGCTACGCCTTCACTTCTCCTTTATTCTTCCGGCTTCCTCGATGGTTGTGGCGTCGTCTTGATTTCTCCTATTCTCCGAGCTTCTTTGGCATGATCAGAGTTGAAGACTTTGTTTTGAAGACGACGGGTGTAGCGCCACTTTGGGTGTCCTTCTCCAAACTTTCTACTTCGTGAATATAGTGGATGTTGTTGAAGACGATGGGGTGATGTCGCTTCGATCTTCTTCTCCGGGCTTTTGGACTTGATCGAAGTCGAAGGCTTGATGAAGACGATAGGGTGATGCCGCTTTAATCTTCTTCTCCGGGCTTTGCTTCTGGCATCTTCGGAGTTGAAGTTTCTTCTTCTCCAAGATTTTTTCTTTGTGCACGAAGTCGAAGGATTGATCTTCTTGTGCAAGGGTCTTCACGTTGATAAGGATTTTCAATGGACTAAGCCAATCCCAAAGGGATAGGCTTGCCCGAGCCTCGTGAAGCCTTGGGTTGAAAGCGTGTCTCCTCCTTTGCAGAGCTTCTTTGCTTCTGTCTTCGACCTTTTGAGCCTTGCCCCTCCCCCTCTATTTATAGGTGAAGGGGGGTGGAGAGAGATATGGGAAGGTTCATTTAAATCCCTTGATTATCTCTTCTATAACTACCCAATATCCATTCCCTCATTTATGGGAGAATAAACCTTCATTTATTTTTCTATTTTGGCGGAGTAGTTATGGCCCAATCATTTTTTTGAATTTTTATTTAAATCTTGCACATTAAATCGATAGCGATCCGGCTTTGTTTCTTATCTGTTGGATCGAGAGATCGATGTAGATCCATGCTTGTGTAGACGTCTACGCAACCTCCCCCGCGCATGACGGTTTTTTTTCCTTTTTCTTCTTTATTTTCTTTCCTTTTCTTTCTTTCTTTATTTTCTTTTCTTTTCTGTTCTTTCTTTCCTTTTCTTTCTTCCCTTGGCCGGTCACTTCCTACCTGCGGGTAGGGGCACAGTTTTCCAAAGGGGGACCGGGTGGGCCCCACTTGAGGATGGACCCACCCGACCTTTCCTTTGGCTCGGTCGGGTCTGGCAGGTCTGAATTCGTGTCGGGTTTGTCCCTGAGTTGATGCACACGAGTCGGGTTCGGGTTCGATAAAATTTGTGTATCTACAGCAGCGGTGCAGTTTATAACCAAAAACCACGGTAAACCGCACCACATGGTGCGGTTTTGGTTTGCCAAAATATAAAACCGTCGTAGTGTGGTTTCGGTTTTGACCAAAACCGCATAAAACCGCACCGTTTAGGCCATTATAATGATAAACCGCAGTGCACCGCACCGCATGGTGCGGTTTTGGATTTACATAATTGTAAGGGACCAAGGGTGGCAATGGGTCGTGTCGGGTCGGGTTCGTGTCATGTCTAGTTTCGGGTCGTGTCCAAAACCCCTAGACCCGGACCCGGCCCGTTTAACTAATCGTGTCAAGATTCTAAACCCGTACCCGACCCATTTATAAACGGGTAGACCCGATAAGACCTGTTTACCACACGGGTTTATTCAGTTGACCCGATCTGACTCAACCCGACATTACCCGATAGACTCGCTGATACTATATATTATAGTATCGGATTGCGGGTAGACCCGACCCGACATGACCCGGTGAATTTTAAACGGGTCTTCCCGGGTTTACTGTGTCTAGACCCTAAACCCGGACCCGACCCATTTATTAAACGGGTCTATTGTGTCGACCCGTTTACGACCCGAACCCATTTAGCCCTGACCCAGACCCGCTAACTTCGTGTAGGGTCGTGACGGGTCCGAAATTGCCAGCCCTACATAATGGTACACCGTCGCGGTGCGATGCAGTTTTGGTGTGGTGGTTCGGTGTTGTGGTGTGGTTTCGATTTTGCCCAAAACTGTACCGAAACCGCACCGTTGCCATTCCTAATCTCTAATTCCCCTTAAGTACCAATTGTGGGTTACCTCGTTTGGGCCACTACACCAGTCTAGCATCATGGCCCACTCCATAAACAAGTATCCGCCGACTCATGATCCCAAAGTTCCTTCAACTAGGATTATGTGTGGGGCCTTATGAACATGGACCGTCTGATGCACCACCTATCGATGCATATCCACCACCAAATTGTGATGTTGAAGCGGTACCACAAAGGCAACATCCTTCAAGGTTCAATAGATTTCAGCTATGAGTATGATACAAAAAAATTCATAGCAGGGGAGAACTGATGCATCTGCATCTTAATTAAATGTTCATTGTAAATATTTTTTTATTTTCTATCATTTTTTATTTACTTTACAATATAAATACGCCCATGTGTGTGTGTGTGTGTGTGTGTGTTGGGGGGGGGGGGGGGGTGTCCCACCAAACAAAGTTAATAAAGGAACCATCGTCGTGCTCTAAGCGAGCCCTGTAACACTGGAACCCCCTATTAGCCCATATCTGATGAGAATGGGTTCCACGAGCCTTAAAGCCCAATTGGGTGGGTGCTCTCATCAAATCAAGCAAGAGGGGAGAGGGTGCTTTTATTAAAATTTCCCCTTCTTTTTTTTTAAGCGTAAATGGACCACATGAGGGGTCACGTTCTTCCCTTTCCCCCCTGACCATGAATAGTAACGAGAGAGAGAGAGAGAGAGAGAGAGAGAGAGAGAGAGAGAGAGAGAGAGAGAGAGAGAGAGAGAGCAGGGGTGATTTCCTCTCTCTCCATGGTCTCCCTCAAATCTCTCTCCCATTGTGTCTTCCATTGACAACAACTTACCCATGATCTCCCTATGATTTCCACCTCGTCCTCCATGATCCCCATGACCACTTCTTGCTTCCCTCTTTGTTTCAAGAATCCTATTAAAAAATTCCTTTTACTCCCATAGAAAATGGTAAGTTATAGCTTGAAGCTACCCCCTAAATCTCTCTCTCTTTGTTTGTTCTCCTCTATAAAATCCTTCTTTTTATTGTCTTTCCACAAATTTCTCCTCTCTTTCACCATGATGGTGTGACGACTTCCTCCACAGTGACCGGTGACTTAGCAACTCCCCCTCCCGGTGGCACTTCCTTCTTCTCTTGGTGATTATATCTCATCTTCATCCTCCCCAATAGTGGTGCATCTTCTTCTCTTATCAATGACGTTTCAAGTATCTCAATCCGATAGCGCATCGACCTCTCTCTCATAGTGGTGCACCTTCCTTTTCCCTCTTGTGGACCCTACTCTTTTTCATCTACTGTGTATCGATATAGGCACTTCTAGACTACTTCCCTCTTACATCGCACCCCGCTTTGCATCCCCTCCCTTACCTATCACATGCTTTATCCTACATACCCATATGCCACTAGCATATTATTTTATTTATTTTCGTAAATCTGTATGTGAGCCATAATAATTTTGTGGCAGGTTTGTGTCATGTTTTTTTTGGATCGCATCAGTATGGGTTTTGCTACTGAATTTCATGATATTATTAACAATTGTATCCTGTTTTTCACTTTTTCTATCCTCATCAATGGTCAATTAAAAGGATTGTTCACTTCAGAAATAGCTCTTCATCACTGCTACTCTTTCTCGCCAAACATCTTTCTTATTTACTTAGAAGTCTTATTCCAACTGTTATTATTTAAATAACAACAAGGACTTATGAAAGGAATTAGGGTGATAGAAAGTGGTCTATCTATTTCTCATATGATGTATGCAGATGATTCCTTCATCTTTGGGTAATTAGAAAATTAAGAAATGAATTAAATTAAAGATTTCGTATGTAAATATGGGGAGTGGTTGGTCCCATTAGCTAATTATAAAAATCCCTCTACCATTTCTAGTCAGAATATGATTCATACTCACAGACTACAGATCTTGTATATGTTTGGGGTACAGGATAATTGAAAAAGAGGATAAGTATATAAAAATTTTTATCTTCTTGAATAGATATAAAATAATATATTTTCTTTGTTGATAGACTTAAAGCTAAACTGAAAGGTTGAAAAGCTAAAACTTATCACATGCAGTTATGATCGCTTGTATAGAGTCTATTTTTCATCTATATCGGTTTATTTCATGTCGACTTCATTACTTCTAATGATAGTCACTAATAAGCTTAACAAGATCCAAAGGACTTATAGTCGGGATTCTATAATCAGAGGAGTATATATAATGATGAGAGGAATATTTACAGATGTGGTATAAACGTTATAAATCTAAATTAAAAATTATCAATTATGAAGTCAAGTTTTTTTTTTTTTTTTTTTTTTTTTGACATCGGCGGGTGTCCCGAAACCTTTCGGGCAATGGCCCACTTCAGGCTCGGATTAATCCCTCCGGGAGTGAAGCCCGACCCACTCGGCAATTCCCACTTCACTCCTGGGTAAATCGAGGGGAGGAAGAGTTGAACCCATAACCTCATCACCAAAGCATCAGTTGCTTTGCCAACTCTCCAATGCCCTGGTGGGTAGTTATATTCCATTTATATTATATTTTATTGATAATTTTCTTCTATTGTATATCATATTAATCTCTAAACTGATATTTAAATATGTAGATTTCAACTTCAAATATAGAGGCTGTAGAAAGTATCCAAACTTCTTGTTTAAAACCTTTGAAGTGATTGATTTTGGATGATAAACTTTCTTTTTTTGATGGATGATATTAGTTTTTTTTTTATAATGATGACGTAATTATGATAAAACCTGACTCTTTTGATGGGTGATTTACAATAATATCATGTTTGATTATGTGATGGAAAGCAATATTTTAATTGGTGATGGACAATAATATTTTGAATATTTATTATATGATTAACTTATCTATTTTGTGTTTAATATATATAATTAACTTCATATTTCTCTATGGATGTTGTTAATATATGATAGTTTATGATATGTAAATCTATTGAATTTGTGAATGCGTATGTTCAATAAATGATTGTTGAACATAGAAATATGTGTATATTAACATATGTATATTGAATCAGTATTTATGGTATCGATTTGTGCATATTTATATGTGTTTGTTGAATATGTGAATGTGTATATATCAATATATACATATATGTTAATGATTGCAATAGTAATCCTTTTATATTTGATTGCCAAAATAATTCTTTTGTATGTTATTGATTACAAAAATAATCCTTTTGTTAATGATTGCAAAAGTTGATATATACACATATGTTATTAACTTTAGACTTTATTTGATAGTTTGTATGTTAAAATATTATAGTTTGTTGAATATAGGAATATGTGTAGGTTAACATATATATGTTGAATCAATATTTCTAGTACACTTTATACACACACACACACACAATTTGTAGGAATATGCTAATGATTGAATCAATTTTATTGTAGAGATTGATTCCAAAGATAGACTTCATTTCAAACACCCATTTTTTTTAAAATTTATTTATTCAAACATTTGTAATATTATATGTTTACAAACTGAAGTCCCATTTATCCAAACACATAAAAAATAGATTACAAAACATATTATCACAATAATCCCCAACTCTCTCTCTCTCTCTCTCTCTCTCTCTCTCTCTTTATATTTTTCCAGTTCTATCTTCAATAGCTTGTTTCGATTTTATAATTCGAAAACTTTCTGACACATAATAGATCCAAAGACTTTTTTCCGGGAACAAGTAGGAGGATTGACTCATTCAAGGAATCTACATGTGACATTCGACCTATAGTTTGTACAAACATGAAAATGTCTACTAGGATTAGCTTCAATGAACAAGTATTTAATCGGGGTTTTGAATCCATAGTAGCAAGTCACACTTGATTTGTCATGAGAATACTAATTTGACGAACTAGTTTCCATCTACAACATAAAAAAGTTGAGGATAAAGAAGCCTGGAAGTAATGATTAGGAAAAACAAAAAGAAAAACCTAAAAATGGAATGAAAATTCATATCTTAATGGCTATTGACACTTCAACTGTAATTATATTGGTAAAATTGAACTAAATTATCGTCCGAGAGCCCATGTTACATATCAATGTCACTTTCCATCAAATGCAGTAACAGAGAGCCAGTGAAGGGAGAAATATTTTGGATGTAACCATAGGGACCAATTTGGCACGAAAAAAACTATAAAGGGGTTAAGTGATTTTCTATGTAACTTTAGAGGTCAAAGTGCATTTTACCCATCTTTTTTTTACAGTATTATGAAATTTTATAGAAGAGGAAATGGGAAATGAGCCACCAATCTATTTCCACCAAAATTAGCTAGCGGCTCCTTTCCGATCAACTTGTTTTTTTTAAATTTTTTTTGTGGATCATCTATCTATGGTTATATGATCATCCTCACAAAAACTCATAAAATTTGAAAACCTTTAGGGATGTCAAATATGTAAAGGGTTTACAATCGTCTATTTCACCTGTTAATAGGAAATGATTATTTGACCCCTTTTTAAATTTGATGATTTTTTGCAAGGATGATCATCTAAACATAGATAAATGATTCACAAAAAATAAAAAATAAAAAATCTAAAGGTGGGAAATGAGCAGCAACCCAATTTTGACTGAAATAAGGTGGCAGCTCATATCCCGTATCCTTTTTATATAATGGGGGACTTAGTGAGAGGTCCCTGACAAAAAGATCAATTTAAGGGGAATGATAGCAACAAGATGGTGTTGCACCAGGTTCATTCGAACCACTTAACCCCGCCCCCTCCTCCTCCTCTGCCGCCGCCGCCGGACCTAACCGAACCCCCCCCCCCCCCCTCCCCCCCGCGGGATCTAATCGAACCCCCCCCCCCCCCCCCCTTCGGCCGACCGAACCTAATCTATAGGCCATGGGATGAACCCTAAACCTAACTGAATCCCCGCCGCCTTTGCCTCCGCCGCTCACGAGGTTGTCGGGGGCGAGGTCGAGGAACTGTCGCCGGAGCCGCTTGCGCGCGTCACCCGCCGCAGCTGTCGCTGCTGCCGAAGCCGGTCGTGCCCGTTGCCAGTTGCAGCTGTCAGAGCCGGTCGCGCCCGTCGCCCCTTCAGCTGATGCCGGAGTCGGTCGTGCCCGCCGCAACTACCAGAGCCGCTCGTGCCCGCTGCTGCTTGGGAGAGAGGGGAGAAAAAAAAAGGGAGGGGGGGTTAGTTTTGGGACAGAGACCTTAGGCTAAACCGATTTCTTGTATATTCTTAGGCTAAACTGATCTCTTTGTCAGGGATCTTACACACATTAGCCCTTATATAATTCCTTCTTTTATGACCTCATACGTAAATCTAATCCGATCGTTGGATCTTGGCCGTTAAGTCTCAATCCAACGGATAGATTCTGCGGAGACCCTTTGGGCCCAGGAGATTGATAAAACCCAAGGCGCCCCGGACTCTGGCGGCGAGGGGCCTTTATATAGTCCCCTGCCAGCGGGGGAGAGATAGAGAGAGCGCGCGCTATGGATCGCGATTGGGGTTCGAAGCCAGGGGGCGGCGGCGCCGCCTCCGCCCAGAATGAGGCCATCGACCGCCGAGAGCGGCTCCGGCGGCTCGCCCTCGAGACCATCGACCTTGCCAAGGACCCCTACTTCATGCGGAACCACCTCGGCAGGTGCGTTCATCCCGAATCCCTAACCCTACGAACCTTCTTCTCCCTTTCTCTCTCTCTCTCTCTCTCTCTCTCTCTCTCTCTCTCTCTCTCTCTCCCTCTGTTTCCTGAGATCTCTTTGCACGTTCTGATTCGGTGATGGCTCTGATCCGCGCAGCTACGAGTGCAAGCTCTGCCTGACGCTGCACAACAACGAGGGGAACTACCTGGCCCACACGCAGGGGAAGCGGCACCAGACCAACCTCGCTAAGAGGGCCGCCCGCGAGGCCAAGGACGCCCCTGCCCAGCCCCAGCCCCACAAGCGCAAGGTCTCCCTCCGCAAAACCGGTAAGTAGCTGTTCAATCTCCATAAAGCTGTTTTGTTTTTTTAATCTTCAAGTTGGAGATTGGATTCTGTATTGTTTTCTTATTAAACCCATGTTAAATAGCATGTGATGCAAGTATCCTAAGAAATCAGGTGATAAACATCAGTATTGATCAGTGGCGGAACCAGGATTTTTCTCATAATTATTAAATAGTAACTACAGTCGCTGCCTCACAGTCGAAGGCATCGGCAGGCGGCGTGACAACGTCTCTACTCTTCATTCGATAGCGCAACAAAAGGCCTATTAGGATTTTGCCTCTAGTGGAGGAGAATTTCGATCCTCAAGAGTCCTTAAAAAATTTGGAACTATAATTGGTGGACTCGAGCGGGGTGCACGGGTTGTAAATAATAGACCAGATTCTTTTTTCTTTTTTTTGCCAGGGGGATTTCATACATACTCCCAAAAACCTATAAATAGGTCCTGATGCCCACTCGATTCGTATTCACTAAGAGCCATGGGATGAACTCTACGAAGATGCCACGTGCGCCGGAGGTGGCAGAAGGCGGTGGGTGTTGGCTGGACAGTGGTGCGCGTCAGTGGCCGGTAAACGGCGAGCCGGCCATGGGTTACCAATACAGGCGGCAATGGTGGGTGGTGGCCGGCGGCGACGGGGTGGCCCATGTCGCGGTGGGGGTGGGGGTCGGTGGCATGACAATGGATATTGACTGGCTGGGGATGGTGGCCGGTGGGACGGTGGTGGCCACCTCCATGTGAAGTTGGCAACCAAAAGTTTGCTAAAATTTATTTTTTGATAAATTACACTTTGCTCCCCCCTGAAGTTTAGCTCAAAAATATTTAACCCCCTATAGTTAAAAAATAACATTTTGCCCCCCTTCAATTCAGTTTCGATCAGATAATTAATTACCAAATGAGGAAATCAAGTAGTTGACAAAAGGGGTATTGTGCGAACATTTCAAACTTTAGGGAGAAATTTGAAACAAAATAAACTATTGGGGGGTTAAGTGTTTTTGACCTAAAATTCAAGGGGGTAAGTGTAACTTATCTTTTTTTTTCCCAAATTGAGGGGGGGCTTGAGCCCCCCCTAGGCCCAATGTAGGTCCGCCCCTGGTATTGATTGTAATTTATGATGTATGAGCTAGTGTAGCTTTTTTTAACCTTATGCTAGAATTTATAACTTATTTCGATTACTCATTGTCTACCACTGTAAGTTGAGATGGTGAGTCTTTGATGGGCTTGATAGGCTGAAAATAGACATGATTTTGTACGGGGAAGTCGTAGGATGGAAAATCGGGGCTGAAGTAGTGATTTAACTTAACATCGTTAATACCAAAGCAAGTCAAAATTTTGACGAAAAACATCAATTTTTTGTGCATCAAGTCTCTGCTGAATAAACTGGCAATTAACCTTCCGATTAGCCAATTCGCTGAATAATGCCAAAATCGCCGAATAAACCTGAAAAACAGTGAGTTATGCTGAAGAAAACACTGAAAAATCCCGAAAACCCCAAAAATCTCAACCTCCCCACCTACTGGAAAATATAAAAAAATCCTAAAAAAACTCTTGATTTTTTTCCTTTCTTCCTTGAATCCTCCACAAGTTTATCCGAAAGAACCGACTTGACCCCCAACGAATTAGTGCCGAGTCCGAACTTTGTTACTATGCTCACAAGCTCTCTTTGTTTTACAGGAAAACAAATTTCTATGTTAATATAAGTAAAGGGGGCGTCATCGTGAAATGAAATAAAGACCACCATTAGATGATATTGTTGATGGAGGTAGTAGAAACCCTTAGTCCTTTCACTTAGTGGCGAGCGGGAGGAGAATATAAATGGGAAATTTGGTGAGTTCCAATATGATGGAAGATTTCTAGTAGAGATTCTTGTTTTCAGTAGCTAGAGTTGAGGATGCTATATTTGATATTGAAGATTTTAGAATTTACTGTGTTAGTTGTGAACTTAGTCTAAATTAAGTGATATGAGATATTGTTTAATCTCAAAGTGGAGGTGACGCTGTGTGATAACTCCCATTTTTTCTTTCATTAGATATTTGACCTACTTTTGAAGTAAGTATTATGGGAATTTTTAATGATCTATTTTATGACAAATTTCCTCAAGGGTTTGATTACAACTTTTATAACTCTCTTCCCTAAAAAACCCTTCCTTGGTCTTGTACGACATGTAACAGGTCTCGTGGGATATTTGGCCTCGTGCTTGACCAAAATCAACCATATTGGCCCCTTGAAGTTGAAGCAATAAAACCCTCATAGCGTTAAGAAAGTCATCATCTATGTTTATTGTATTAGTGTTGTTTACTTGTTAATAACAAAGTACTCTTGAAGATTCGGTACAACAATTGGTAAATTTTTTATTGATCCAAATCCAAGGATGGTATTGGGAACGAGAGAAGGTGAGGGTCCATGACTCGGTTTAAACTTTCTTGGAACTAAAATGAAACATTTTTTTCAATGAATTTTTTTTTTTAATTGGTTTGAAACGAGTTTCAAACTTCTACGATAGTTTTCAATGTTATAGATTTTAAAACAGGTACAGGTGAAATCCGAATGCTGTATTTCGGCTAATACATCACTCAAAATGGCTAAAACAACCCCTCCCAAGCTATGTTCAAAATCATGGTATCTGTCGATCTCGAACCGGTATATACTGGCCGGTACGTACCGGTACCGGCCAATACGGACCGATACCGGTTGAGGAAAAAAAATAAAAAAAACCTGTCGTTACCGGTCCATATTGGCCGTACCGGTTGGTACCGACCTGAACCAACGATGGTACGTACCGGTACCGACCGGTACGGGCCAGATATCGGGATTGGGTGCTGTACCGGTCTCGAACCGGGTAAAACCGGTACGTACCGGTATCGGCCGAGATTTCAAACCCTGCTCCCAAGTTAATTTTTGGGTTATATTTTGGTTAACACGCTAAAAATCCCATACAGTTGACCTAAACTTTATACCTAGAGCGGAACATATACCTTCTTTAACAATTCTTGCTAGTTACTTTTAAGAACCAACAACAATACCATAGTGGTGTTGATGACTTAAGAAGGATGCCTTTTATTTATGCTGAAAATTCATACAAATTTATCTTAGCTAGACATGAAAGATCAATATTTTTTCATATTTGAAATGCAAAATGAGGTAGTATTAAAGAATCCACCGATACGCTATATGTTGCTATTTTTTGATATTTTCGTTTGTTGAGACCAACACAAAGAATTAGCTAAACATAGTGATGGTCCTGATGGAAAATTTCGTAATACAAAGAACTCCTAAAGAACCAATCTTATTGGAGGATGAATGTTTGAACTTTGAAGTGATGTCAGTGTATGACACTTTTCTAGCTTCAATCGATTAAAGGCTTTACATCGGTCTTTTGAGTTTGTCTTTCTATGGACTATGTATGGCTTAGGTTGAGAATAAGGGAGAAAGGATAACCCGTAGTAGGTTATGGGTCTGATGATATGTCAAGGTTTGAGGATTCGGGTTTGTCCGTTCTGGAAAAAAGTATAAACAATTAGGAAAAGCCATAAATTAATGTTTGATTCGAGGAATTCAGGTCTTGTTCATTTGATTTGGGTATGATTCGGCCAAACTGAACCTAATTGAGGTCTGATTTGGCTATTCAGGCTTGATTCGACCAATAGGGTTTGATTTAGTTTGCTTAGGCTTCGATCCACCTGATTTTGGTAGAACCTGCTCCGAACCAAGGCATATTTAGGGTTTGGGAAGGTGTATCGGTTCGTATCGACCAAAATTCGTACTGCTTTTGGTTCATCGGGGGGGAGAGAGAGAGGGGCAAAAATCTAAATTTTTTTTGTTGATACCAGCAATAAAATTAGCAGAACCTAGGGTTGCAACTTGGGCAGGTTGGACCAGATCCAACCCGAGTTTTGGGCGGGTTTGGGTTGATGTATTCGAAGAATGGGTTGGGTTAGGTTTGAAAAATACAACCCAAGTTGAATTCGGTTTGGACACGGGTTGAGGGTTCGTGCAACCCGGCCCAACTTGAACCGAGCACTCTTATATGTGTATGCTTAAATATCATGGTATGCCATTTAAATGCTATGTTATATGAATTCTCTTGTTATCATTTGAATACTCCATTATTTATTTACTTCTTGCTTATGAAGTAATGCCATTATCTAATGATCTAGTCAATTGCATGGATAGAAATTCAAACCTTAGTCTGCCTAAGGTTCAACCAATGAGTCCCGAGGCATCCGACCCATGAAATTGCAACAAAAATATGCAACAAACAACGTAAAAAATAATCAAGAATGTATTGACGAGATTTGAATATTCCAACCAAACACCCTTACTTCTCTTAGATATTTCACTCTGATTGGAATTCCATGCTGGTGAAAACACATGAAGGAGGTGTTTGCTCTCCTATCGTTTGAATTTAGGAGGTTGGTTCCCCCTTTTCACTTCACAGGGGACTCAAAAGTCTTCACTGAAATTGATCTCAGAATCTAATTGTTTATATCAATTTGAATGTCCTTAAATGTCTGAAATTGGTCAACTTTACAAGAATATGGAGTACTAAAGAATATAAGATGGGTCACTTTCACAAGGATTTGGAGTACAACAAGGTTCAAGATTCATATTGTTCACACCAGTAACTAGCTGCATCATATATTTTATTCTACAACTCGAGGAAAACCTCGTCATAGAACTTGCACTGCATTTACATTTCCTTGACTTAGCCAGGTGTGAATGTTGACTGAAGTTTCTGAGAACACATTCAAATCTCTTTTGCACTCTTGTGACTTGCAAGTTGGAAGTCGAATTCTTCCAACTAATCAAATTTTTTTATCCATCTACAGAATTCACAACCGGTTAAAATTATTTAATGGATATCAATTTAGTTTATATGTTCCTTATTCTTTTTACTAGGTATAATATTGACACTTTGTGAAGGAGTATAATTTCTATAAAAATGATAATTGTTATAAAAATGGAAATTGATGACAATTTTCTTACTAGACTAAAGAGTAGAAAAGAGTGTTAAGAATTGTTACTGATATTATCTGCTGCTGTGCATGCAGTTAAGATTGGCAGGCCGGGTTACAGGGTCACAAAGCAATTTGATTCGGAGACTAAGCAACGCTCTCTTCTTTTTCAGGTTCTCATCTTTTCTCTTCTTTTGTTTTAGGGATGTCTAATGCAACATAGATACCAAATAGTGGTTCAAAGTTTCTTCTTTATTGTTGTGCTTTGGTTTGAAATTTAAGAGTCTTCAAAGTTTCTTCTTTATTGTTGTGCTTTGGTTTGGAATTTAAGATAATTTATTTACCATGTAATGTTATGTCAATTGTGATCATGTTACTCTTATGTCTTGGTTACATCACCTTTCACTTCTTGTACTTTAGGCCTCTGATGGATAGTTGTTGGTACAATATGTCTGGCAGCCTAGTATATTTTCCACGTTTCCAACACCATTCTTGTAGATAGAAGGCCATGTTTTGGAGATACACTGCAGAAGCAAAGATCTTTGCGTCAGTGACATCAGTAAGGCTAAAGCATCTAGATCCTTCTTGCTTATTTCTTTTTGTTTGCAAAATTAATTCACGAGTAAAATGAAGGGGAAATGGATCTTTGGTCTTTGACAACAAATCAGTTTGATGAATAGGACACTAGATCCCTTTAAGGGAAGGTCCCAGATTTAAGCTAGAATATCATGGATAAAGCCTTATAGCGTTGTGCTGATTCCGAGACGGTTATGTGTGATCTTCACTGAAGTCGTTTGATGATGCCAACCACGTGTTCACGATGCCTTATAGCAGTGTGCATTGATAACATGCTCAGTTACCTACAAAACACACATACAATGATGCTCGTTAGTCTCCCATAGAATAATGATAGAAAAAGGACAATTTCCACTATCGGACTCCGTATTTTCAAAACAAATACTGTTGGTTCGTATGGAAGTGTACTATGCAACAATGTTAGGAAAATAATGTTTTTATGTGTAAATATAAACTTTTATGTTGGAGAGTGATGATAGCAGAGGTGGGAAGGAACCTTCAGGGCCGTCTCTCTTCTATAGACGGTCATATTTTTCATCGATCCTCATGCATCATCTTTTATTTTAACAGCCCGGATTTGCGCCCGATTCTTCATCTTATTTTTCCTTTTAGGCACATGTATACTTAAGTGCCGTTCTCTCTTACTTTTCCTTGAGGCCCATGTAATTTATCTCTATCAATGGAGTGCAAGGCTAATGGTGGAGGGGAATCATCATACGAGACATATAACAACACAAGCAATAAGAGAAGATGAGGCTTCCTCTCTCCCCTCTCCCCTCTCCCCACTCCACTCATCTATTTTCTTTTATTTACTTTTATGTTTAGTTCTTGTTTTATAATTTTGATCATGGTTAGCTAAATACCCTAGTAGTGCTAGGGGTTGGGATATACCAATACTTCAAAACAGGTGCCATACCCGTATCAGATACTTCCCGATACTTCGATATTGCTCGATATGGCAGGATACGTATCCGATACGGCTAAGAAGTATCAGAATTTAAAAAAAAAAAAAAGATCCGATACGTCGGGGATACGGGGTTGATACGCCGTGGATACGAGACCGATACGTCAGGGATACGGGACTGATACGCCGGGATACGTATGGATAGTAAATTGGTAATATAGTCCAAAATCCAAAATCCGACCCGAATCCAACCGAAACTCGACTGAAACTTCGGATATGGGTCTAAATTCTAGACTTGACCATTTGCTTAATGATATCATTTATATGTTTTGTTTTTTGGATGATGTATGGGATACTTTGTATTTTGTAATGGATGATGAATGTTAGCGTTTTGTAATGGACGATGAATGTACTACTATCTTTTTATTTCTTTGTTGTATTGGATGTAAATCATGTAATAAATGATGAACATGGTCATATTTAATTTTCAAACTATTCACTATTCATATTCTAGCACAAAAAATATTATATTTAATTATATTATATATATATATATATATATATATATTATTACAAATGTATCTCTGTTGTACCGCATATCCTAGTTTTTTAAAAATCCATGTATCGCCGTATCTGTATTCTCGTATCCGTATCCCCGTATCCATATCGGTGCTTCCTAGGTTAGGGGTAATTCTAGTAGTTTGTTATGTAGAATTTTTGATCATCAATTAAAGATTGTTATTTTTTACAGTTCATCAAGGATCCTTAGGATTCGAGTGTTTATCTATATAGGTTCTGTTAGTGTTAAAAAGGCACATTGACAATCACTAGCAGGCACATTTGTTTGCTCTCTTTACATTTCTTTCGTATGATTTATCTATGAACGAGGACTGATATGTTACTTATCTTGAATAAGAAGGTTATCGAAGATGTTTTACGCATCCCTTTTGCTTTCTTTTCCCATGAACCACTTCACTACCCTAATCGTGTCGATATTTTTTCAGATCGAATATCCTGAAATCGAAGATAACTGTAAACCGAGGCATCGGTTCATGTCAGCATTCGAGCAGGTAATTTTTTCTCTAATTTGATTTGTTGATTCAGTGGGTCTGAATTGGTTCAACTCTCACATGCGTTTAGCTATTTATCTTATACATTATTATTTTTTAATTTCCTTTTGATGAGCTGTGATTTCTAACCCACATTGGATTTCAGAGGGTCCAAACCTGTGATAAGAGGTACCAGTACCTTTTGTTTGCAGCTGAACCGTATGAGATCATTGCCTTCAAGGTTTGTCTCTGATAGCAGATACACCCCCCCCCCTTCAGCTTCTGAAGTCCTGTACTACAATGCCCATCTGCTAATCTGTATCGATTCCTTTCCAGGTCCCTAGCACGGAAATCGACAAATCCACGGCAAAGTTCTTTTCACATTGGGATCCAGACTTGAAAATGTTTACGGTTAGTCACTCCTAATAACCCCACCTTTTATGTTTGATATATAAAGTTTGGACAATCTATCTTCCATCTATAATTCCTTATAAAGCTGAGGCCACCTGGACGCACCCTCAACTTACCCACTCTTTTCTGTCGCCCGAGTATGGTGCCCTATAACAAGAAAAAAGAAAGAAAAATAAAGAATGCCGTCAAGAATCTGTGCTCGGTGTGTGGCGATTCTTTTTACGATTTGGGGTGTTGGGTGTGCGACTAGATCAAGTGGCATCACAGCTGTCCGTGGTTTGCACGGGGTTAGTACTAATGTATATATATTTTGTTACCCTGACACCGTACTACTGTGATGTCTAACATTTGGGGGTTTTAATCAACAGCTGCAGCTGTATTTCAAGCCGAAGCCACCGGAGGCCAATAAGCCTCAGGCAGCACCAGCGCCGGTTGCCAACGGGATGACAGCTCCCGGTGTTCCTCCGAGGCCGTTGCCGCCGCCGCCTCAGGCGCCGCCGCCGCCCCCCCCACCCGCTGCTTCCGTCATGAACCCTCCGAGGGCCCCACCGCCCGGGTCCGCACCGCCTATGGGGACCGTACAGCCCCCGCTGCCACCGCCGTCAGCAAACGGCCCATCACGGCCGATACCCCCACCGATGGGAGGCAGCGGCGGTGCGATGGCTAACTTCACTCCAGGCGGCCACCAGCTTGGCCGGCCACCGATGCAAGGCTATCCCGGGCAGCAGCAGATGCAAGGCCAAGGGGTTCGTCCGCCTCCGCCACCACCCCCTAACATGGGTCACTAGCTTCAAGTTACACCCTCATATCTCGGTGCCCTGTGATTCGTGTTAAATCGGAGCCACCTAAATTTTAGCATTTGCTTATGATGATGAATGATGTATGCTGACCATATGCAGTCTATTTTGATGTGTTGTGTTTCTTCAGAGCTGATGGTGGTTGAAATTTCCAGATTGTATCTACCAAATGCTCATGAAAATCCCATTCTTCTATGAGTAAATAGAACTGCTGTTTTTTTTTTTTTTGGGAGTAAGCGTCTGGCCCCCGTCAAAAGATCAATTAGCCTAAAGGACAGTGAGATTGTAAGGATGAAAATACCTCTTACTGAATTTAAAATTTCCATTTCATGCCACTCATTTCTAAACTAAATCAAATCCTAAATCCCAAGATCTACATGGGATGAACCCTAGACCTGATCCTAAACTTAGTCAGAGCCGAACCCCTTTGTCTGCCAATCGTCTCTCGTCTTTGTCGCTTGCCGCCGCGGGTAGCTGCAACTCGAGGTTGCGTCCCTTGCTGCTGCCACCCCTACTACTTGTGCCCGCCTCCTCCATTGCTGCATGTGCCTATCCTTCGCCACCGTTGCTCGGGAGAATATGGAGAAAGGGGGAGGACAAGGGTGAGGGTTTGTTTTTTTTGGCAGCCCTTTTCACCTCATCAATTTGCTGTCCAAAGACCTTAGGCAAAATATATATCCTGGCTGTGCTTTTCACCACACTGATATGATGTCATGGACCTTAGATACATTAGCCATTTTTTTCTCCCTCTACTTCGGGGTCGTTTGGTTTCTGTGTTTTTAGCTAGTGATATTGAAAACACATGTGCAAACAATTTAGGGTTGTTTAGTTAATAGAGCTGATGTGTATAAATAGATACACATTTGCTTAATTTGTACAGTTTTTGCATATATAACTATGCAAATAAAATTGTATCTAAACACATGAAACTTTAATTACACGTGACATGTGCAAGTAGATGTACGCACATCATTTTCACAGCAACCAAACAAACCATTCATGTTTCCTGCGGGGCCGGATGGGTGCTCTCCCCGGTGGTGGCTTTGGTGGGTGCCACGAACGATTGCGATCGAGGGTTGGTGGGTGCAGCGGACTGCAGCTTGGGTGGGAGATTCACTACTGCAGTTGGAACACGTAGGTACGTGTTCCAACTACACCATTTTCTATAGGAAATCGGTCAGGCAGGAGTTGCAACTGTGCCAGTTTTGGGCAACCACACGAAACCAAACAGGTAGGAACGCACAATGCTGACTGCGTGCGTCCCAACTACACGGAACCAAACAGGCTATTAGATGCGCTCTAAACAATGTGCATCGAACCGTACATTGTCTTCTTTGTTCTGACATCAGGATCATAGTCTCACTTCATTATAAATTTCTCCCCTCACCTAAAATAACAATGAACTTTAAAGCCACATCCAAATTAAACAACGTACATACACAATTTAATAATCAAAAAGAACGAATCAAGGTTTCGCCTGAAATATAACATCTCGATTGAAAACTTCAATTTCTTCTTTACAGACACTTCTTTTTAGGGTTTTTTTTTACCTAAGCCCCAGTTCATTGGGTTAATTAAAAAGTACCCCTTTTGGTCTTAATTTTCAAGTCTTATCCTTTGTTGACCATAAATCCACATGGTCTTCTGCAATGGAAAAGCGGTTTTGGAGGGTAAAACTCAAAAATTAAGGTCAGCAGGGGTACTTCTTAATTACCCAAATTAAGTGAGGGGTAAGGACAAAAAAACCCTTCTTATTATCATCGAGATTAATCCGGAATGATACTGCAATCACAACCCAGGTGAGCTACACCCAAGATCAGACTGTAGTCTATGCAGCATTTTTTTTTTTTGGGGGGGGTTCAGAGAAGGGGGAAGGTCACAATCGGGCCCCAGGAGGTGCCACATGCCGACGCTGCAAAGAAAGGCCCACCACCAACGGCAGGGACAACAAACAAGCCACCACTCGGCGGAGAACCCAGACCACCAGATCGGTGGGAACACCACCGCATCTTGGCTAACCCAACAAGGTTGCCAAGACAAATGGTGAGAATCAAATGGAAATTTGATGGCTCATTCCTGGACTGCTCACCATTCATACAGACAAGTCAAGAATTAATCTCATTGGAACTGTCTCGAACTTTCTATAGCACAGCCAAGAGATTAAGTTCCACCTTACCCGCCACCGGAGAGCTCGACGTACTACTACACATGGTAGATCATACCCACTTCTATGAGGCTGATGTGAGGGATGCACAAGGCCACCGCCGGCCCCCTGCAGTTCTTCCGCAGAAACGAGTAGGCGACGTTAACGGCGAACTTCTTAACGAATGATGAATTCCTCCTCGCCTTTATATACGAATGCCCCATCACGTACGCAACCCCCGCCTGCTTCGCCTCCACGAGTGCCGCCAGCTCACCCCTCGCCTGCTCGTCCAAGTACTCCGCCTCGGGCAGCTCGAAGCGGGTCCGCCGTCTCCGGCTGACGCCCGGTGATTCTTGCTCGTACAGCGACTGCAGGCTCCGAAGAGTTTCCGACTTGCTGCTCCTCACGGTTGCAGATGCTTCTGCGTAGTCCTCGTCGTCGGCATCCCTCATCACCATCCTCGTCCTGGACCTCTCGGAGGTCCGAATAACTGCCATTCTTCCATCGAGAGACCCCTCATTGCCCCCCGACAACATCTCCTCCGCTTCCATCTGAATGAACTCGGCAATACTCATCACTAGCTGGTTCTCAAAGTTGTCGTCGTCTCTGGGCACATCTTTATAACCGTATCTCACGATGCACCTGTACATCAGGTATTCTCTAGGACCGATCCGGCCGATGAGGTACCGTTCCTCCGGTGGAACAAACGGGACCGGAACCGACTTCAGGCACACAAAGACGAGAACTTGATGGAAAGCAGGAAGGTTGGTGACGAAGTGGGAGAAGATGGCGGGCACTCCCGTCACCAGCTCGGTGTAGATGAGGCCGATCCCGGGCACACGAACTATTCCGAGGCTGGGGCCGAGTGTGAGGATCCATTTCATTGAGACCTTGTTTTGCAAGTCGAAGAGATATTTCCGGCGAGTGCCGTAGTGCCATACATACATGACGAACATGAAGATGAGCGAGAGTACCAGAGGAACCCAACCCCCCTGGGGGACTTTGATTATCGAAGACGACAAATAGACCAACTCCACCGATCCAAAGAAGAGGAGGAATGCGATGGCATATAAGAGGTTCTTCTGCCATACGAAGACGATGACCATAGTCATCAGGCATGTCGTCGCAAACATAACGGCCATGCATGCAATACCTGAAAACAAAGAAACATATCCCCCATGCTTTAGACACTCAAATATGTGCAAAAAAAAGAAAAATCCTATAACAGCATGCTTTACGAATATTCGAAATACAAAAGATGCAAAGATAATGAAGGTGACATTCCTCATTTAGCATGCTGATGTGGCGAAGAATCAAGAATGCTTACCGTAAGCATTTCCGATAAGGGTTGTGTCATGGAAGCCAATTGTTACAGCCAGACAAAGGACCATCAGGATCCAATTTATTTCGGGTATGTAGATGCGGCCATAGATCCACCTTGATGTGTGGACAACCTTGACACGCGGGAAACAACCCAAAGCATGGCATTGCTTGACGATCGAAAATGTCGCCGAGATAACGGCTTGACTGGCGACGATGGCAGCGAGAGTGGCCACCACGAAAACAGGCCAGAACACGGGCTCTGCATCAGAAGAACATAGACGTGATTGTGAGTAAGCTTGTTTACGATGTATTATTGGAATTTATAGAGCCTTACTTGGAATGGACTCATAAAAGCTTGTAGGAATATTGGCGAGATTTTTGGACAGATACGCTGCTTGCCCCATATATTGAAGTACCAGACATGGGTAAATGAAGCCAACAAATGCAAGCTGCACAAAGCAAAACAAAGTAAGAGAGTTCATCGATACACGATGTGAGAAAGTAATGCAACTAATGTCTTGTTTGGTTCCATGCAGTTGGCACTACACTGTGCAGTGGAGGCACAATGTGTGCAGTTGGAACACGCAGCTTTTTGCTTCGGTTTCCGGAAACTACAGCGAACCAAACAACGGTTGGCGCATAGTGCTGACTCCCGCATTCCAACTGTAGCGGACCAAACAAGGCCTAAGTGAACGGGTGAAGCCATGAAAGATTGTTATAGGGTGAATCTCTTTTAATAAACCAGAATGCATCTACTACTCACAAAATACAACCAAAATTAGAACTTTAGGATGTTATAGTGGAATTGAAATTTAAATAGATCTTAAAGAGCCTTTGTGTTTCTTTTCCAGGTGTTTCTATGTGAAGAATGGAATGTACGCTCGCCGGTGTACAATGGAGTTCAGTTTCCATGCCCAAGCTTCTTTGTTTGTAATGTGATTAATGGAAAAACTTTATCACACCCACCACCACATAAATCTCTTTTACCCTTTTCGGTGCCTCTTTGTTCAATTCAAGTTGTTTATAAAAAAAAATTCCAACACAAAAGAGCAACCTCTATAAAAAAATTCCAACGCAAAAGAGCAACCTCTATAAAATCGATCCCTATAAGATTTCCACTCTCATTTTGCACATGTTAACTTGTTAAGTCAGTGGATTTTTCTGGATCCAATTAATTAAGTCATACATTATATTGGCTAACTCGAGATATATTCAACCCTATTAGCAATTTTAATTTTGTAAATGTACTTTAAAGCAGTGTTATAAAATCCGAGAACTCGACTCGAGACTTTCCTGATTAGAGTCGACTCATAAACTCGGTCAAAACTCATCCAAGTACTCACACCTAAAACTCAGAAAAAATAATATAGTTTTAATATTTATTATATATACAAATTACTAATGTACCTAAAATGACATTTTACATATACAAACCTCTGGACATGAGATTTCTACTTACATTATAATGTTACCAAAGTCTCTTGGCTCGACATAAGGAATCAATTATCTAATTAGATATCAATTATCGTCCATTAATCATGTGGGTAGTAACTAAATTATATTCTCTCCTCAAGTACAGTTTTGTGCACTTGAATTGTCATTCATCATCCAGCTTCTTCCCCCAATCTTCTCATCCCTAGTTTCTATACCTCCGCATCTTCATCCTTAAACAAAAAAATCACAAGGAATCCAATAAGATCTTGTGCTCTCTGACGCACTTTGACGATCTGCCATCACTATTCACGACATTATCCATCTTTCATCACCTGGGCCTAACCTTTGTGGTACCACTTCTTCCATTGGTTGCTCCCATAAATCTTCATTCTGGTATGTTCCTGGACTCTTTTTTGATGTTTAAAATTGTTTATGCTTGCTGCAATTAATTCGTAATGGTGCAGAATTTGTATGCCATGTTCCATAAATAGGCATTTGATTGGTGTGATGAATTGTGGGTTGTCCTAGGTCAAACCTATGGGATACTATTGCTGAAATAATTATTGTTTATTGCTGAAATTGCCTTTAAATATTTTAAATTCAATCAAGAGGGTTCTGTCAATTAACCGGGCTTAAGTTTATATCATCATATACCCTTTAGGTTGATAGTGAGGGCACACATGCATGCACCACTCTCCCATACCTTTTAAGTCATATTGACAGAAAAAAAAACTTCAAAAAAATAATTCCGCTATGCATACCCTTATGGATGAATCAGTGAAATGACCGAGATCTGCGAACATAGCTTCTGAACCTGTAGAAGTCAATATATAGATATAAGCTGCTATATATAGATCAACAACACTACTTTAGATTAATGGCAAGGCAGATAATTTGCCATTCACCTGTAATACATAGAAGTATTCCCCCTAGAGAAAGCCAACCATCCTTTCCAGTCTGACTGAAGAACTTAACTACGTAATGTGGAGAAAGAGCATGATATATTCTAGGGTTCCAATGAAGGATATTGTATAATCCTATAACACCAATGCACAAGAGCCAAATGATAACGATAGGTGCAAACAGGAAGGCTACCCTTTGAGTACCCCAGTGCTGTAAAGCAAAGAGGCCAATCAACACTATGCAGGCAAGTAGTACCACCTCACCTGTGTATTGGAAGAAATGTTGATGTAAAAGTTGAATAAGATAATCACAGCTGAAGACATTGCATATTTGAAAAAGAAAAGCGGATTAAGTCTCTGAGCATTTAAAGGGTTGACATAATCACAATCAATAGAGGTTCCAACAAGAAGTCCCGGAGCAACAGGTATGTAACACTGAAACTTCAGAGATAAAACTAAACTGCCTAGTCTCTGAGTTCCAATGATACAGTAGTTACTGTTCCTAAGCAAATGGCATTAATTAACAGAATCACATGTCTCGTATATATGCTCCCAGGTTGCATGAGCTTAAACTGTGAAAGAAACAAGGTATGTCTACCTACCCGTTAATTGGCCTTTTAGATTTCTTGACATGCTCTTCTATAGTGAACTTGCCTTGTTCAGGTTTTCAGCACCAAGCTTTATAGATTGGCGTCAGGTTGATAGCCAGTTGGAAAATTTTTGTCAATCTTATAGTCAACTCCATCTTGATGGGATAGGACTTTGATCATGATGATGATATCTCCAATAACCTACTAAATTTGGTGTTCTTAAAACAAAAATTCAAAAGACCATATATAACTAGTACAAAGTACAAACTGCAATGAGGAACACCATGCTGCACAACTATCAAACATTGTGGTAATATATCCGGAGCAGATGCATATCAATACAACGAGAAAATGGCATATACAAGAACTAAAACCATTTCCCACATGAGGGGGTGTTTGGCAAATGTGTCTAGTTATAAGTATCAGTGTAGTCAAGGTGTCAAGGCGATGCCTAGGCGATTTGATCTTCCTAGGCGACGCAACTAGATAAATTAAATAAATACAAGTAATACATATAGTATACACATAAGTAATTTGTGGTTTTACACATGGTAAGAATTCAATTTCCAGAGATTGATATGGTTTGAAATAATAATAGGGAATAATGGGTATGATCCAAAGCATGTGGTAAGCTACAAGAACATGTATTAGAACAAATAAAAATCACACATCAACCACAATGATTATATATTGCAACAAATAGAAATCACAGATCAACAAGAGAACTATAACCATAAACATCAAGTAAATATCATAAGCATAAACATAACTATATTAGGTAATGTTATTATGTTCCATATTGTGTCAACATTTTATATCTACGTGTCCAAAAAAAACAAAATTAAAATCACTTGTAATCTAAATCATCTACATCATCACCACTCTTATCTTAATCATCCTTATCTGCCTCTTTGTTGTATTGCTCTTCATCCACATTAGAGCCAGACTCTCTTTCCCTCTTTGTTCTGCCAGTCTGTCCACACAGTCAATCGCCCCTTTTTGTCTCGAATCTTAACAACATGGACACAATCATTTTTTTTCGCCGTTAATGATGGCATGAGCCGCATGATGTTGGCCATTTATAAAACATCATGGACCCTATAAACCAAATGAAAGTAAAAAACCCAATTTGGACCCGACTCGTTAACAAAAAAATAATAATAAGGTAGGTGCCTAGGCGGCCGCCCAGACTCCACCACCTACCTAGTAAGGTAGGTGTCTAGGCGACCGGAGCTTCAAAACGCCTAGGCGATGGCCTAGGCAACGCCTTGACTACACTGATAAGTAGAGCATTTTCAAGTTGTGCTTTTAAAAAAAAGCTCAACAAACTCTACTTATAGGCAAGGTTTGAAATTTTCATTTTGACCAATATTTCGACACTCTATATATGAAAATATTTCGACAATGTGGAATATTGCAGTTTTATAGAAATAATGAAAATATTGATTTTTAATGAAATTTTCAGCGAAACATTGGATAGTCATAAATCAAGTATAGGTACACACTTTGGAACACTTAAATTACATTTTTGCACTCTCTTGGGGTGTGGAACTCTACATAGCTTGTATCTCTATGCATGTTGTACAGATGCATAATAGTCTAAATATTTTAAAAAATAAAAATATTGTTTTATCAAAAATGAAATTTGATCATATAAAGTTGGTCTACAAAATATTAATATATCCAAAATTCAATTAATTTTATCAACATTAAGACCTTATTTTTTTTTCAAATCCTACGAAAGGTAGATCCGATAAGTTTAGTGATGGATCCCCGAAACCGGTGTAAGAATACAAAATCTTAATAGATATGATGTTCTGACACCATCATATTATCAATTAAACAACTAGAAAGAAATTAATAGAAAGAAATCTAAGATTTATCATTTATATTTTTTAAGAAAAAAAAACGTCTCGTTCAGAACAAACGATTTGATGCTTTTTGGTTAATCCGATCTTCCCAAAGTGGTATTAGATGGAGGATCTAACACCATAAACCAAATTCCGAATAAAAATCAGGTCAAAGAAGCCGGATGAAGGAATTTAAAAATTCCGAATAAAAATCAGGTCAAAATTTTCTAAAAATTTCATAATATTTCAAAATATTTCAAGATTATTTTGGAATATTTCGTAATATTTCAGGATATTTTGTGAAATATTGCGACATACCCTGCAATCTCCAAGTCGACCAAGATTGAGGGTGGTACTGGTATTCCGTTTCGGTACTAGAAAAAAACGAAATATTTCATGAAATTTCGCAAAATATTTTGATTTTTCGAACCTTGCTTATAAGCAAAACTATTGGTCAACTCTGATAAGATATACTATGAAAACATGATCATTAAATCTAATATCAGAGTTTATTTTAGGAGAATATATCCAAATAAGCTCTTATGCACCTGTTTATGGGAAGTTCAATCTAGTTTTAGAGAGAAGTACAATAAGGTTTTAGAGAGAGAAAATACAATCGGGATTTAGAGGGAAGTGTAATCAAGTTTAGAGATAAGAGCAATCAAGTTCTAGAGAGAAGTGCAATAACTTTTAAAGACACAAAGTGTAATCCAGTTTTGGAGAGAAGTGCAATCAGGTCTTATATAAAGAAACGTGCAAACATGTTTTAAAGAGAGGTGCAATCGAGCTTTTGAGAGAGAAGAATCGGGTTTTAAAGAGAGAAGTGCAATCTAGTTTAAAGAGAAAATTGCAATCAGATTTTAGAAAAGACATGCAATTAACTTATGAGAGAGTGACAGAAACGTTATGAGAGAGAGAGAGAGAGAGAGAGAGAGAGAGAGAGAGAGAGAGAGAGAGAGAGAGAGAGAGAGAGAGAGAGACCCAAATAATCTCCACCTATTTGGTGAAACCCTAAAACCAAACCATGATTAGTTCCTTAGTTACACTTAGAGAATAAAAAATAAGACATAAATCATAGCCAACAAGCCTTCCCATTTTTTACAGTTTTGATCATAAATGATTCTTCATTGATTCTTATAAGAGGATTGTGATATAAAACATCAGCGAGCAGTAAAATGGCATAACATTTTACTCTATGGGGTAATGAAAATAACCTCTCAAAATAAAAAATTATAAAAAATTCATACCATCAGATAATTTCTGGGAGCGAACTTGTAAGCCAGAAATGGATGACAAAACTGCAAAGAACCACATCAAGTTCAGCACTAGTGTCACAGACATACGCACAAAGAGAAGTACAAAAGAACCACATCGAGTTTAGCACAGATGATACTGTTACCAGATATTGCTGGTGTAAGAACCCCGTCGCCTATAACCATGGAAGCGCCAAAGAGCACAATAAGAAGTAAAGCAGTTCTTAACCTTTTATGCTTCTCAAGAAACCTTTTAAATGGAGAGGGAACTGCACGAGTCACTCCATGTGTGTAATATGTTGAGAGTTCCTCATCAGCTGCCTGCTGATTAGGAAGCAAGCTCAACTTTGCATGTCTGCAAAGGAGAGAGTACAAAGCAAATGTTCCTCCTATCCACAATCACATAAACATTAGTACAGGATACAAAGACATTGCATTATCGAAAAGCATCTCAGTGCTCACCTTCACCATTATCATTGGCACTTAAGACGATGATTACGTACTTGAGCAACGGGATCAAAGTGAAGGTCCAAAATATCAAGGAAAATACACCAAATATTGTTTGCTCATCTTGATAATGGTGTAGCCTTCCAGAAAATACACTTTTGTACACATACAGAGGAGATGTGCTCAAGTCACCATATACTACCCCAAAACTCTGAAACGCTAAAAGGAACAGGCTTTTATAGTAACTCTTCCAATGGATCTACATGAACAAATCAATGGGCATATCATCAAGTATTTGAACTAATCTTCAGATGTTATAGAAGTAAAAAAATGAAATGTTGATGAAATATGTTAACAGATAAGCATTACCTCATTGGGAAATTGTGTTGTACATCATACTTAAACATAATGATCTCTATGATGAATGACTTAACATTATTTCTATGGCAAATAATCATTTAGCCCAGAAGTTCTTTATATATATATATATATATATATATATATAGGGGTGTGTTAGGATGCGGCGTGCGGTGTCGCACCGCAGCCGTCTGATGCACCCGCTGTGTGCATCGCACACACGCAGCGGGTGCATCAGACGGCTGCGGTGCGACACCGCACGCCGCATTTTATCATTCCTCTCTATATATATATGAGCATGACTTTGTATGCCCATGCAAAGAAGGCTTCAATGTATGCTCCTCTATTAATATACATAAAGGTTTTCGAATTTGCTAATTTTTTGTGGATGTGATCTATGTTAATATGATCATCCTCACAAACAATCAGCAAGTTCTGAAACCTCTAAGCATTTCAAACAAGCTCATCAAATTAACGGTTGAAATGGACAGACGATACAACTTCTATCATTTTGATACACCTAGAGGTTTCATAATTTACTGATTTTTTGGTGGGGGTGATCATATTGCTATAAATAACATATCCACCAAAAATCAATAAATTCTGAAACATCTAAGTCTATCAAAATGTTAAACGCTTCATCAATCGTTCATTTCAACCGTTAATTTGATGAGATTATTTGAAATGCTTAGAGGTTTCAGAACTTGCTGATTTTTTGTAAAGATGCTCATGTTAACATAGATATCACATCCATAAAAAATTAGCAAATTCGAAAACCTCTGTATGTTAATAGAGGAGCATACATTAAAGCCTTCTTTGCATGGGCATACAAAGTCATGCTCCTCTCTCTCTCTCTCTCTCTCTCTCTCTCTCTCTCTCTATATATATATATATATATATATATATATATATATATATATATATATATATATATATATATATATATATATATATATATATATATATATATATATATGGTTAGGATCGGATGACCCAGCAAATTTTGACCCATTAATAACCCAGCACCCTTTGATGCACTTAGAGGTTATAGAATGGGCTGATTTTTTGTAGACATGTCATCTATGGTATGTTGATCATCCTCACAAAAAATCAGCCCATTCTAAAACCTCTAGGTGCATCAAATGCGCTCTTCAAATCAACGGTTTTTAATGTCAATTTTAACCGTTGATTTGAAGATTTCATTTGATGCACCTAGAGGTTTTAGAATGGGCTGATTTTTTGTGAGGATGATCAACATATCATAGACAACATGTCTACAAAAAATCAGCCCATTCTAAAACCTCTAGGTGCCTCAAAGGGTGCTGGGTTATTTGCTGGGTCATCCGATCCTGACCCATATATATATATATATATATATATATGTATATATATATATATGTATATATATATATATATATATATGTATATATATATATAAGGTTGGGATCCAGGGACACACTATTTTGCCACAAAGTTAGACACGCATCTCCAAAACCCTAGATAGAGGTTTTAAAATTTGTTGATTTTTTGTGAGGATGATAACCTTGCCTTAGATAGCACATCAGCAAAAAATCAACACATTCTAAAACCTATAGACTGATCAAATATTCTTTTCAATTTAATGGTTAAAATAAACGGTCGATAATGTTTTTTAGATTTGATGCACCTAAAGCGTTTAAAATATCCTGATTTTTTATGAATGTGCTATCTAAGGGAAGATGATCATCCTTACAAAAAATCAATAAATTCTGAAACCTCAATCTATCAATTTGGATGATGTGTGTCTAACTTTGTGGTAAAGCAGCATGTCTATATATATATATATATATATATATATATATATATATATATATATATATATATATATATATATATAGGGGCATGCTATGTTGCGGCATGTGGTACGTGCGGCACCGCATCGCAGCCGTCTGATGCACGCGCTGCATGCATCGCATGCACGCAGCGGTGCATCAGACGGCTGCGGTGAGGTGCCGCACTTACCGCATGCCGCATTATAGCATTTCTCTCTCTCTCTCTCTCTCTCTCTCTCTATATATATATATATATATATATATATATATATATATATATATATATATATATATAACTTCTGGGCTAAATGATTAGTTGCCTAAGAAATAATCGGGATCGATGGACATGTCATTTTGACACGTCATCAAATAAATATGCATGGAGGTTTCATAATTAACTGATTTTTTGTGAGGATGTTTACATTGCCATAGATGCCATATCCTACAAAAATCAATCGATTAAGAAACATCTAGGTGCGTCAAATATGTTGAACTTTATAACATGTTTGTTTTGACCGTTGATTTGAAGAGCACATTTTACACACCTAGAGATTTCGAAATCGATTGACTTTTGGTAGATATGCCATCTATCGCAAGGTAAGCATCATCACAAAAAATCAGTCAATTCTGAAACCTCCATGTAGGTTTACTTGACGGCATCCAAAATCATGGATCTCAAACCTATATATATATATAGGGGCATGCTATGCTGCGGCATGCGGTGCGTGTAGCACTGCACCGCAGCCGTCTGATGCACGCGCTGCGTGCATCACATGCACGCAGCAGTGCATCAGACTTCTGCGATACAGTGCCGCACTTACCGCATGCCGCATTATAGCATTTCTCTCTCTCTCTCTCTCTCTCTATATATATATATATATATATATATATATATATATATATATATATATATATATATAGAGAGAGAGAGAGAGAGTAGCGATACATTGTGGCCGGTAACATGAGGGCTTAACGTGCGGTCGCCCCCTTCGGGGGTATTTTTGGGATTTTTTTTTTGGAGGTTGATCGCCTACCCTTGGATAGCACACACAAAAAAATTTCTGCTTGATCCAAGACCTATAGGTTCGTTCAAATGTGATCGACTTTTATCGGTCACTCATTTTTACCGTCATTTTGATCAACACATTTGGAAAGCCTACAGGTCTTAGATCGAGCTGAAATTTTTTGTGTGTGTTATCCAACGGTAGGTGATCAATCCCAAAAAAAAAAATTTGAAAAACACCGTGGAAGGGGGTGTCGCATGCTAAGGCCGCACATTACCTGCCACAATGTCTCACTACTCTCTCTCTCTCTCTCTCTCTATATATATATATATATATATATATATATATATATATATATATATATATATATATATATATATATGGAAGAATCTAAAAATTATTTGTTATGAGGTGAGATCACTGAGATGTTTCAAAATAAGTATCTTGTCCATCTACTAGGAATAAGGAGCCTAAGGAAATGAGACTCGGACTGTTTTTGAAAGGTTAGCTAGCAGGTTTGTAGGGTGAACCGCTAGAATTGTGTCCTTACAAAGCCATATTTTATTGTACATGATATATTATTTAGGCATTTACAAGATGACGATAACATTCATCTAAAAATATTAGGGCTAATGTGTCTATATGATGGCATCATGGCAATGTTGATTCTTAACCAGTTGTGATTTTGTACTGGCATATGAGTACACATTGATTGGTTAACTTCACAATGCATCTTGTTTGGGAGGATGTAGTTCTCTTGTACAAGGGCTACATGCCCCTAGTCAGGTTGAATACTCAGGAGTGATTGAGTATGTTTAGGAGCTCGTTTGGTGATCGTGTACATTATTGAAGAGGTATCGAATGGATAGGCATCCACGCCCAATAGAGGAGAATATCGAGGATGGGTAATGAAGCTAAGTCTGGCAAGAAAATCGAACTATGATCTGTGATAATCTTGTAGAGAATAATTTCATTGATGCCTGATCAATCCCTAGGTACCAATTAATTGTACTTGTTATAGCCTTATAAGTAAGACAATATTCTATCATAGCCCAAGGATCAAGCTGTGATATTGTTCTTGCGCATTTGATTTATACGCAAAAGGCGCACCATATGGAGGGATCTCTTGCATTTAATCCATTCTCTAGGGAGTTTGGTGCACACCTATTTCCAAATTCTCTTGCAACTTAGGTGAAAGATACTGACACTAACCTATAGGCTTGAAGTTAAGATCCCAATATCAACCTAGCTGAACAATCTTACACATTAAGTTAGTGCTCCATGTCTTCTTCCATGTACCGCCCACTCGTTTGCTGATGAATCCACAAGAGATTCTCTTAGTTGCTAGTCTTAGGGATTTCTTAATCCGACTAACTCAAGCTTGAATGCTTGTTGCATAAGCAAATGGCAAGACGAATCCAATTCCACCTTGGGTCGCTTATTGGATTAGAAAATAAGAGAATCATCCCATCTCCACCTTAAATTGCTAATTGGATAAAGCAATGAGAAGATGATGACACAAACTTGCTAATTGGATAAGCAAGTATGGAGGTAATGATGCCCAATTACTTATTGGAAAAACAACTGACAAGGTGATGATACATATGGATAAGCAATAAAGAAGATACTACCATCCAACTGAAATCCAGACGAATGTGCCACAATTGCGCTCGCCTCGCCAGTCTAGTCATCGGTGTGGCGTGCATGTTGATAGGAGCGGACCAGGTTAGTACGCCTACATAATTGCCAAGGGTATAAGGTCAACATGTGCAATTGTTCAGGCTTGCTTTGAACTCAATCCAATGGGGTACAACATTGGTCCGCACACCAAGTGATGTCGGAAAAGGGCAATCTGCACTAGATTTCGGAGGGATTTGGAGAAATATGAAAATCAAGACAATCAAGGGTATTTTCATCTTTTCAGGATGTTCAGTTTTTCCGAACTTAACAAAAATTGGTGTGGGGTGAGGGTAATGATATGAGGAAGGACTGATCTGAATTTGAGCTCAATCGGATGACTGGATCTGTGTGCAGATTTTAACAAAACAACAAGCAGTTTTTGTAAAAAAAGAGGCTAAAACAGTTTTGCAAGGACCACCACAATCCGATTAAGTATTATGATGAATATGGCAAATATATGGGCCTCAACGGGATGAATAAGGATGATTAAAAAAAGAGAAAGGTCACAAAAACAGTTAAAACAATGGAGAATGATGCGGATGCGGAAGAAAAAGAAAGAAGAGGATAAATCAAATCATCGCGGATTTGTAAGGAATCTCCCAGGGGATCCTTTGCGGAGAAAGACTTCAAAGACTGTCGATCGAAGTCGCCGGATCCTTTGGTTTGCTAATCGGTACCACTCCCAGGGGTGGACACTTGCTTCTCGAGGCGGAGTCAGGGAAAATGGAGGGGACAAGCGTTAACCCTCCACGCGGAGGAATTCTTCGTTCATCAAAATCTGAATTTTCTTATGTTTTTTTCTTTTTTATAGATCTAGGTTTGCAATCAATGACCAAGATCAAAGAATAAAGATGAAATGGTGTGGATGGATAAGCAAATAAAGAAACCAGTGAGGGACATAAACGAGAGACAAGGATAATATCGGGGAAAGAGAAAAGGGGGGCAACGTGGTATCCGTACGTATGGTACGATCAAGAGAGAGAGAGAGAGAGAGAAAAGTGGAAAGCCATTTCGGGCTTATCTTAAAAGGCCATGAGGTTTTAAATGAGGTTCATTAATTGCCACATCATCAATTCTTTTAAATTGTCATGATCTAACCGTTAGATCGAGTTATAATCTCGACCATCGGGTACCCTGCAGATATTATAGCCATATTTTCTTAAATATAATACTAAAAACTCATCGGAAAGAGCCCGGAATGATCCAAAAAGCTCCTGAAAGAGGTCATGGACAATCCCGCATGACAAGGCATCAACTATAATGAAAAAATAAAGCATAACCATAACCATACCATCAAGCCATGTCCCATCTACTTGGGGTTGTCTTTATGAATCCTTCTTCGCCATTCATTTCTATCTAGGACTGTATGTTGAAGTTTTCCATGTTTTTTTTTAACAACTTCCATTAATGTTATTCTAAGTCTTCCCTACCTCCGTCAATCCGTGGACCTTCCACACCAATCAGGGACTCTCTCCTTATGGGGACCGCCTCTACTCTAAGTCTACGTTGTACATCGTCAAACCATCTTAATCAATTCTACATTATCTTGTCCTCAATTGTTGCCACTACAATACTTTCTCTAGTACACTTATTCCTCACCCTATCCGTCCTAGTTTTTCAGCACATCCCCTTCAGCATTCTCATCACTGCCACGCTCATTATATAATCTTGAGTCTCTTTAAGGGTCAACATTCTGAACCATATACCGTTGCGGGTCTTATTGCTGTCTTGTAAACTTTACCCTTGAATCTTAACGGCATACGTCGATTGCCTAGCACTCACGAGGCCCCTCTCCACTTCATCCAACCTGCTCTAATCCTATTGGATACATCATCATCTATCTCTCAATTCTTTTGTATGATAGACTCAAGATACCGAAAATAATCACATTATTGTATTTCTTGACCATCAATTGTGAAATGAGCTTCATAATATAAAAAATGATACATAAGATAAAAGAAAGCATAAGATGGCACAAAACATGATAAACGACCTAATACAGGAAAAAAAAATTAAACGAAAAACCAATATAATAATGTTCTAAAAAATTCTGATACAGATCAGGCTTGCATCAATCGCTTCCACTGCGAAAAACTCGTCCTCGAGTTTACGCCGGAAGACGTTGCCTGCAACAACAATCATTGCCGAGGAAGAAGCTGATGATGAATCCTGAGTCGATGGCATCGTGTAATACAGCAGGGAGGGATCCTTCGAATCCTTCGTGAAGGAATGACTGATGTCGAGCGAGCGTCGGAGGCCATAGAGGAAGTGGTACAGGAGCACACACTGTAGGCTATGCAGTCAAAAGCTCAGGCACAGCCCAGGCACAAGGGGTGCGCCTTTTCCTAGGTGCGACCTAGGACCAAATGTGATATTTTTATTATATTTTGTTGTTTTTTTAGTGGGGTTTAGAACCTCTTAAATTCCCCCTGTCCTCACATTAAAATTAATTTTTATACGAGGTATTTAAGCAAAACAAGATAAAAACCACGATATAAAATTGATAAAGAGGACAAATAACCTCAAATAGCATCTGCATAATATAAACTGAAATCTCCCATTAAATAGTGATAGTCTAGAACTAAAATATCTAGGTTAGGAACGTAAAAGTTAAAATAACAAGTCTACAAAATTAAAAATTGATGTTAACAACATAAAATAACATGTCTAGAGTTGTCGATGGTAAAGTGTATTTTGAGTTTTGCATTGACATTGTTGAAAGCACCCCAAATATATTGGAGAAGGCTTTCCGAAACGTATTTTTCGTGTTGTGAAACCCTAACCCTAATTCTATAACCTAAATAGTGAACCCTAACCCTAAACTTAATTCTATACCCAAACAGTGAACCCTAACCCTAAACTTAACCGAAATTACTATAGTAATCTGAAATCATTGTAGCAGATCAAAATCACTGTAGCAGGCAGAAATACTGTAGCAGTCCGAAATTGTTAAGTGATTTGTGTCTGCTATCCTGATTCTATAGGATTTGGTGTGGGTGAGTATCTTAATGGTATTCTTGGTATTTTCAAAAAACACGTCAACCAAAACGGTTAGAAAATATTCTTTTTGCTGCAAAAAACACGAGAGATGATCATTTCTGAACAAACTTTAATTCCGTGGACCTAAGCTTAGCTGAAACAATTAGTTGTCCTGCAAATCATCAGGATGCTATATACTAGTCCTATACTTAGTTTTCCCAATATTTTATTCGTTCCTCAGAAATAATTTTCAAAAAGGGATTTTCAAATCTAGTTTTATTCTGTATGCAATTGTCTACAATTAAAGCACCACCAATAGAAAGTATATAAACACAAGATAATCTCAGGTAAAGATGAGTATTTCTGATTTATAGAGGGATTTCTTAAATCAATTATGGTGCCGATGGCAACATTTACTTCCTTTTAAATCCAAAAAAATGAAGTATAATCGAATTTAAGCACATAAAATGATAACATCTAGCTAATTTGACACGATTTAAGCACGCAAAATGATTTCAAACAATTAAAGAGGAGGAAATGAGAGATTAGAGAAAGAAAACCCTAGCACTAGCCACAGCTACTTCTAGAGGATGGGAAAACGAACGTGCTCGCCGTCGGGCCGATTGTTCGAGGACGCCCTTCTCTCCCGGTCCATGGCAGACGGAGCTGAAGACGGTGGCGCCGCTTCTACAGCTGCCAAGGCGAAAGCCATGGCATAGGGATCTCCATTTGAGATCCGCAGGAGATCTCTGCGAGCGAGCAAGAGAGAGAGCGGGAGAGGGAAATGCCGGGTCGTTGGGTAATCGAAAGGGGGGATGGGTTTAAGCCACGGCTGAAGCGGGCAAGCTGGGATCCGCTCATCTCCGGTGGGGTTACGTTCCGTTCTGAACTGGTGGGACTTTGATGTCCTAGGCCTTACCTTTCTCAAGACATCGCATTTCCGAGACATTTGATATCCCATCTAATCTAATTTATATCTATACTATTATACTATATACTAAAACGGAAGACTCTCCCCCGTGTTGTGACACGTGGACGCCTTTTAAAGAACCATAATCATTCTTCCATGTGTGAACACGGCTCAGTTTTAAATTCTATTAAAAACCTCCTATAAAGATACTAAAACACTCATTCAATGGCATTTAATTATCATTTGATGTTAATCTCTCTCCCCCTCTCTCTCTAACAAGTGAATCACACTCACTTTAGATTCATACTTCTTCGAACAGTTGTGATGTTATCTGTGCCAAATGGCTGTGCATCAAACTCATCTGGGCATTGCCCGGGTTTCTTACTAGTTATTATAAAGCTGAGGCATTTGGTGCCACGTGGCAGCCTCTCCTATCCCCCTATTTTCGAATCTATCCATTTTATAAAATAAAAAATAAAAAACAAAAAACTTGCTATTAATGCATTGGAATTTATACCCAATGGGTTTATGTGTGCCAAGAAAAAAAAGTTGTATAGGTTACTAATGGAATGGCTAACTGTTCAGCTTCGGACAGTCATCCACCGATCAGATACAATACTGGCTATCAATAAATAGCAGTCATAGCTCGCTTGCTCCTTCTAGGTTCGATCTCTTCATTTGAGTACCAGTCCTAGCTCGCTTGCTCCTTCTAGGTTCGATCTCTTCATTATCTAAAGAGTCATCCCTCTATCTAAGAGCAGGCCTCTCAAGCGTACTGGGCTCCTGAGGTTTCTCAGACCTCTCTCTATAAGGAAACCGATTTTCAAAGAATTCGGCATCCCTAGTCTCGATGATGGCATTATCATCTATGTATGGGTTTTCAGAATGTATTACTAAAAACCTATATGCACTACTGTTCTGGGCATATCCTATGAACACAGAATCAACTGTTTTAGGACCCAGCTTGATCCTCTTAGGGTTCGGTATGGATACCTTTGCTAAACAACCCCACACTTTGAGGTGTTTATAGGATGGCTTCCTACCTCTCAGAATCTTATAAGGAGTCTGCTTAGATTCCTTAAATGGGATCCTATTAAGAACATGTGCTGCTGAGAGCATAACTTTCCCCCACAGGTTCGTAGGCACCCTTGAACTGATCATCATGGCATTGACCATATCCTTTAAGGTCTTATTCTTCCTCTCAGCTTATCCATTAGACTGAGGGGAGTATGGAGCAGTGGTCTGATGAATTACACTGTTATCTTCACAAAACTTAGTGAAGTCTCCGGACTCATATTCACCTCCTTTGTCCGACCTAAGGACTTTGATCCTCTTCCCTAACTGGTTTTCTATCTCAGACTTATAGGATTTAAACTTGGACAAACTCTTATCCTTACTCTTAAGGAGAAATATTGAACAGTGTCGAGAACAATCATTAATAAATGTGATGAAGTATTTGTTCCCTCCTCTCGTAGTATAACCTTTAAGGTCGCACACGTCTGAGTGGATCAAGTCAAGGGTTTCTAGGCTACGCTCTACACTCTTAAAAGGTTTCTTGGTATATTTAGCCTCTACGCATATTCCACATTTTCCATTTGAGGATAGAACACATTTAGGTATACTCCCTAAGTTAACTAACCTTTTAAGGGATTTAGAGTTAACGTGTCCTAGTCTAGCATGCCACAGATCAAAAGAATCACACAAGTAAGCAGAAGAAGATACTTTATTATCATTAGTGAAAGAGGTTACATTCAGCTTAAACAAGCCCTCATCAAGATAACCCTTTCCCATAAAAGACCCTCCCTTAGTCAGGATAAATTTTTTCGACTCAAATACAAGCTTGTTGCCCATCTTGCTCAGCATTGCTCCGGAGACCAGATTCTTCCGGATGTCTGGGACATGCAGCACCTCTTTCAGAGTCAGAAGATTTCCAGAGGTGAACTTCAGAATCACATTCCCTTTCCCAACAACTTGAGCAACTGAGGAGTTCCCCATGTACAGCGACTCTCCTTCTTCTGCAGGTGTGTAGATGGAGAAGCAGCTCTTTGACCCATGTATATGTCAGGTAGCTCTCGTGTCCACCCACCAGTCTGCAAGGTTGCTAACTAGATTGGCCTCAGTGACCACCGTAGAGAAGTAACCACTCTGAGCCACGTTCGCCTCGGACTTGTTCTTTGGCCGGTTAGCTGTATTGAAGCGACACTCTTTAGCTAGGTGTCCTGGCTTGCCATATACAAAGCAGTCTCCTTTCGGCTTCTTCTTGAACTAAGGCTTAGAAAGCTTGTTCTTCTCCCAAGGCTTAGAAGCAAGAGCCTTCTTTTTGGAAGACTTCCCCTCCACGAGGTTGGCCTTTCCTTTTATCATAGAAGCTCGCTCCCTTTGCTCCGACACTCGGTTGTCCTCTTCTATACGAATTCGGACAACAAGGTCTTCCAAGGTCATCTCTTTCCTCTTGTGCTTCAAACTATTCTTGTACTCCTTCCATGAGGGAGGCAACTTCTCTATGATAGTTGCCACTTGGAATTCCTCGTAGATTTTGTACCCCTCAGCGAGGACCTCATGGATGATAATCTATATCTCCTCAAGTTGGGAGACCCCAGACTTTCCATCTTCCATCTTGAACTCCAGCAGCTTCCCGACCACGAACTTCTTCGACCCGGCGTTCTCTGTGGCGTATTTCTTCTCTAAGGAGTTCCACAGGTCTTTGGCGGACTTGCAGGTGAAGTAGACATCATAGAAGTCGGGGACAAGACAGTTGAGGATATAGTTCCTACACAGATAATCCTGCCTCTCCCAAGAGTCTAAGTCGGTTTGGTTACTTGACCCATCATCCTTAGAGATAAGGGTAGGCTTCTCCGAAGAGATAAGGTCAACAACCTTAAGGATAGTCAGATAGAACCTAAGTTTCATCTGCCATCTCTTAAAGTTCTTCCCATCGAATGGTTCAGGCTTCTCACTAGACTTGCTAGGTTTCTTCTTCATCTCAGTAGTCATCTAGGAAGAGTTCCTTTTGACTTTTCTAAAATTTGACGGCCAGGTCAGCTCCAGGAAGGAGGTGGAGCACTTGGCTTGCTTAAATACCAAGCTTCTTAGGGCAATTTAATACCGGTTTGTCAAACTTTCCTCGACACCGCTAAACTTAAGAAAATTCAGAGGAATTCTAACAATTAACAAGAGACTAGATCTAAACATTCTTGTATAGGATCTAGATCTAAACGGAATAGAATAGAAGAAGAAAATAGCTTTCAGTTGTTGGATTTTCTATTATATGCAAGCAAATGATGACTAACAAAATAGTAAGAGATTACAAATCTAGTGCAAAAAACGGTGGAACAAAAGTAGAGGGTTTAGTATGCAAAGTTTAGCACAACACACAAACAAGGTTTAGGTTACCCTAAGGCTGTCTACAGATATGGCAGAAAAGGTGGGGAGGAGGAAGAAGAACAGTGAACTTAGCAGTAGTTGAGGCTTGTGCTAGCACAATGCCCTGAAAGCTATTACGCCACCTCGGTTGGTACTTCAAGGCCTCCGACGAACGCTCCCCAGGGTGCAACGACTGGACTCATCTTCAGCACCGAAGGAAACCCTTTTGGGACTCTCAGCGTACTCCAGACAGGAACTGAATCATGAACGAGAAAGAAGAAGAGAGAGTGGAGAGAGCTCTTTGCTTGGTGTGTGTTTTGGCTTTATAGGACCCTCTCTTATATAGAGGTCCTTAGCCATAACGTTTCCACACTCACAGCCCATTGCATGCAGCGCACTGATGAGCATTCACTGCTCTATCAGGTGTAACGGTTGCATGCGATAGTGCAGAGGTCCAGGTTCAATGAACCTAGCTCAGCCCCGTGAAGAGTGTAACGGAATGAATAAATCTCTATAAAGAAAAAAAAAATTAAAACTCAGTGTAAAAGAAGGCTCGAAGCCCGAAGCCCATTCGCGTCCACGCGGCTCACGAGCCCGTGCCCGTGCTCGACCTGACCCGGCTCGACTCGGCTTGCGTGTGTGGTGGGCTATAGCTTGGCTCTTGGGAAGCTACAAAGCCCAATGAAGGGAATTCCATTATAAAAGCATTAAAAGATCTCCCAACGGGCAATATGGGACTAAACCCACATACCAGTTTTTTCATTCTCTATCAAAACCAATTTTTGTAACAGAAGATTGAAGTGGCTATAATCCAATTTGTTCATGGAGATTTACAAGATAGTTACTTCAGATTTTTTTTTTTTTGTTGCTATAATCTCTGCATCAAACCGATGTTGTAGGTTTGACCATGCTAATGTAATTTAGGGAATTTATCACATATCATTTGTATTGTGGATGAGACTGAATTTTTTTCTTTTTCTTTTATTGGAGATGATTGCAAGAGTGTTTCATGAGGTATTTTTCCATAACTGATTTAACAAAACTTCCTTTCTATCATCTTTGTAATTGGGAGAAGACCGGAGAGGAAATTAACTCAATTGCTACGTCGATTGTTTGGTCAAGTTTGAGACTGATGCTTGCTGCATACCGAATGTTTCGAGCAATAGCCATCCCAACTTCGATGACAACCATTCCTCCGCCGCACTCCCTCAACATGAAAACCAGAGGTAATGATTTTTTCTTTTGATGTTTTGTATGATGCTACTACCCATAACACATGTTCTACAATATCCTCATCATATACATTAGACAATATAGGAATTTAACCATGTGAATTGTGATCGGAGAGGAAATTAACTCAATTGCTACGTCGATTGTTTGGTCAAATTTGAGACTGATACTTACTGCATACCGAATGTTTCAAGCAATAGCCATCCCGACTTCGATGACAGCCATCCCTTCGCCGCACTCCCTCAACATGAAAACCAGAGGTAATGATTTTTCCTTTGACGTTTTGTATAATGCTACTACCCATAACACATGTTCTACAATATCCTCATCACATACATTAGATAATATAGGAATTTAACCATGTGAATTGTGATCAACATGCCTTTTTATTATTAAATTTTTTTTGTTTAGACTAAATAGTTACCTTATAGACGGATCATTTATTAATGTTGCTGGCTATTGAATGACTCACCCTTTTAAACATAAGTGAAAGAAATTTAGCTTTAGTTGCTGTTCATCAAAGGAAGATTTATTGTTGACCTTAAGTTGGGAAAAATATTCATTCCTTAACTAAAAGGATTTAAAATTGACATGAAAATTTTCTTTGAAGGACATATAAAAAGAAATATTGGCTTCAGATTCTAAAAACTTAAATGAGTTATTTGTTATTTATTTCCTCTTGCAAACACATTTGCATGCAATCTTTCCATCTTAATTAATAGAAACTTTTATAAATCTAAATTATAGCCAGTAAGGTATTTTAGCGCTTATTACATTATCGTTCATTTAGGAGAACTCATGGTTTTTTAGGGATACTTGGAAGAAATAATCCTCGATCCATCCAAAGAGCATGGAATTTTGGGTGACTCAGTAGCTTGGGCTGGCTGTACTATCATATATTTACTTGATCAGCAACTGAACTATTGGACATTTGTCATGGAAAGAAGCTTAGTAGTGGAATTGAATAGTCATTCAAAGGTACTAATCGCCGTGCCTTACCTCTTTCACTTATGTTTCAAAGTAGGAATCTATTTTTACTATTTAATGCCGGTGCAACCCTTATCAAAGGGTTCAATCGGGGTCTATAGACTTTATTTGCACAACTTCTATGGAAGGTTGAAGTTCTCTAATCATTGCCTTATTGTAAAAAATGTCATACCACTCTCTAACATGGACTTTCTGTTTGTAGGTATTATTAATCATTTGGTTCTAAAATGTGTTACCTAATCCCTCTTTATCTGAAAATTCTACATTGTTATGGAGGTTGAAGATTTATAACACATGCCAATGGGCATTATCAACAGATTGCATCCCTACCTTCCCCTCATTTTGCCCATGGCCCATGCCAACCCCACCCCTCCTATGGGCTCCATTGTCAGCGACAACAACCGTGGTCCAATCCATTGAAAGAGGGGATCTCAAGTCCTCCCGTGGCTATTATCTGAAAATTCTGCATTTGTTTGACATATATATTGATTAGGTTCATGGTTAGATTTTCTTTCTGTAGTAGTTATTTTTTTAAGGACTTTCTGTAGTAGTTGCATCTATAATGTTTGTCTCTCACAATTGTGAAATATTTTGAGAATTTTTTTAAAGTTTTATTTTTAAATTACCATGGTCATTTTTTTGACTGATTATAAGTTGGGAATTTTTGTGAAATATTGTTTGATGATTAAATTTTAAAAAAATTATTTCTTTTTGGGTGAGGTATGAAAGGCAAGAGTTCTCAATTGTTATCAATACCCATTGGTCTTTTCCAATTGTATGCTTTATCTTGAGTTGGTTGGGATCGGTTGTGAGAGGGAGCGGTCATCGGTGATCGAGGGAGATGTGACAACTACATGTGGTTGTCGGAGCGGTGATGTTTATTGGCGAGGCTGCAATTGTGGGTAGTGTCAACAAGTGGTGTTTGGCAAACATATTTTCAAGGTCAACACACCCGAGCCCTGACCTCTCAGCACACCAACACATCCAGCATCCATCATATTTTCATAGCCTGACGCACCAAAAAAGTTGATTAAGACTCAAAAGTTTAGTCACACAATGAAGTTATGGAGAGGGTGATAGAACAGAGATTTAATTAAAAAAACAATATGAATTTTGGTAGATGGTAATGCTCATTTTGTTTATCAAAAAGGGAAAGGTTTATATATAATCACTCAATCAAAGAGAAAACAAAGTGCCCATTCGAGCATTCCCCTATCGAATGTGGGCAAATTCAAAAAAATAAAACTCAAAAGACTTTTGTCTCGCTTTGATACCTTCACTTAAGTTCCTTCTATGTCAAAAGACTCATAAATCTGCACTATTTAGTATACTAAAGTTATGCAGCCCTCGACAAATATTGTTCACACCCTCGAAATATTGTTGCCGCCCTCGATTTTTTTTTTTTTTGCCGTCTTTAAAATATCATCACCTTCCTCGAAATATTGTCATCACCCTCGAAATCTTTTACGTGTCGACATGATTTGATCTGTTGCCACCCTCAAATTATTGGACCTTTTAATAATATAATTACCGCTCTTGAAACGTTCTGTTGCCACCCTCGAAATATTATGAACCCCCCTCTTTCTCTCGAAATAACATTGTTGCCCATAAATTATTATTGCCGCCCTTAAAATATTGCCGCTACCTTCTAAATATTATCACTGCCCTCAAAATATTTTCAAAAAGACGATAATATTTTGAGAAAGACGATAATATTATGAGGGAGATGACGAAAAATATTTTGAGAAAGACGATAATATTTTGAGAGAGATGACAATAGTTCGAGGGTAGTAACAAAATTTCGAGAGGCTATAATATTATGAAGGGCGACGATAATATTTCATGAACGACGATAATATTTCGAGTGAGGTGATAATATTTCGAGGGTAGCAATGCTGCCACATTAGACGTATATCGACATTGAAACCTTCTTAGAGACGTCAGCTCAATCTACATAAATCATAGTCGGCCACCAGATCGATCTCCAATAATACCACCATCAATTAACGCCAGTCGCATTGTCCGCCACACCATCGTTCACCACTTCATGCCCTTCACCATCATTAGGAGCGCCTCCACCCACTTGATTGCCTGCATCGAACGATTGATTGCCTATCATCACTTACCGTAATTACAGTAGGTAAATTGGGAGGCAAATGTGACCTTTTCCTTTTCTCCACATTAGCGGGTGTAATATTGTGTTTTTATGTTGCATATTTTTACCAAAATATCTTTCTATTTTCTTCGGTTCAAGTAATCTCTCGTGTGTGAAATTTGATTGCATAGATTTTGACACTTATATGGGTGAAATGGACGACTATGATCGAGTCACCCTGTTTATCCCCCTCCTCTCAACAAATCTCAACCTGAGGGCACGATTTAATTGTCTCATTTTCTCTATCGAAACTCTATTGTAGCCTAGCATAATCTTGTTCAATTCCAAAGTATGATACCGGTATTAAGCCATTATAACTACAAGATAATCGGTTAAAGTATCGGTGTGACCGGAGACGATCAAGCATGCCATCATTTCTACGTGCTTGCTTGAGCTTCAAAGGATCTAGGATCATCCCTCGAACCAAGCGGACCAATCAATTCACCTGTTCTTATGAAAGTGAATAGGGTGTCACTCCGTCTATTCTCTCAAACTGCCTCCAAATAGGTCGATCCCCTAGGGTTCATCGTAGGGTTCCATATAGGTTTGTAAAGAGGGCATGTGCCTCTTGGACACTTTGTGGAGATTTGGCCACTGGCCCTGCCACATGCAGGGGGAGGGCAAAGGGGACTCGGGAAGGGGGGGGGGGGGGGGGGGGAGAGAAGAAACTTTTTTTTTTTTTTGAGAACCCCTCCTAAAGGAGGGAGGGTTTGGCGGACCCCAACCAGAAGTCAAGAGAGAAGAAACTTGTCACCATCATTCTCTTTTTTACTTCCCGAGTATCTGGATTCTACATGAGAATTAGATTATCACTGTATAACTAAAACTAAAATTGTTGCTTGAGGACCTTTTAAAGAAAGTGAGTAAGTAAGATGGTAACAATAACAACATTCAAAATTTTGAGAATATGGTAGAATCAGAATATATGTAGTAACTACAATATAAATGATGCAAGTTAATAATTCCTCAAATCAAGCCTCCTACAAAGGGTATACATGTCGACTCCAGCCACTGCCCGCCATCAATAAAAGAGGAAACAGTGAAGTTTTGTGCCTCTGCTGAGTCGTTGATAATTCTGTACCCCTCCCACCTCACCCTCTCAGCGGTGCTCGAACCTGGACCTCGGTTCATGTATTCGCAGTAGTACAAAGTGCTCAGTCCGGTGGCGCCGTCCCATTCCAGCCACCCAGCAGGGTCAATTAAGCTGTCAATGTATGATTGTAGAATAACAGTCCTCGAATAATTCTTCCAAGGTCGGCCCAAATATGTCTTAACTTGTGACAACACAGGAACAAGATCATCTGCTGCAGCAAAGGTGCAATTATGGATTGATATACCGGTTGTACTGTTGTTTTTATCTTGACCTTGTATAGTGAACACGTTGGTTTGGCCATTGGCGGGCTTACGAGCATATAGATGGCAATTCTGAAACACCACGGCCGCATCCCCAAATATGAAATCTATAGTGCCAAAAATATTGCACTCTCTGTAGAATTGGTTATGTTGATGCACGTGCAACGTGTCTCAGTGCCACTGCCTGCCCTTCACTTGGACCTGCTGTATTCTCAAAGGTAACGTCTCTCGCAAGAAATCCCTCACCATCAATAGCTGCAATGGATATGGAAATGGTGAGATCTGGCTCCCAATCTCAATACCCATTTTTCTTATCTAATTGAACATGTAACATTTGCAATCTAGAGCATCACATAGTGTAGTACATTTAATTAGCAGCCTGTTAGAAATCTATGCTCATGGAGGACTTACTCTGTGAGTCCTAAGCAAAATTTTTGGTGTCCAGCAAAAAAGAAGAAGCGCATTGTTTGTTTTTTTTTTGATAAATCCCTCTAGGGGAAGGGAGGGAGCAGCTGGCCTAGACCCCGGCGAAGAGTTATTACGTTCGGCTTCGTTGCGTGGGTAGTAGCTATAAGTATTCTCCTTACTAGGGCTGTAAATGGGCTCGTACAACCTCGTGGCCCATTGAGTCAGGCCCAGTTTAGGTCTTGGTTGGTCAAGTTTAGCTTAGGCTTTGGGTCGAGTTGGGCTCCAACATTCAAGCTCGATTATATTATTGGCCAAGTATGGACACCCACTAATCAGACCCAAAGCCCGAGCCAAAGTCTGGATATTTTATTTTTGTTCTTATATACAATGAATACATACTTTTTTTTATCATAATCAATACTAATTTTCACTTTTATTGTGCATAATTTGGTCCAGATTTGGATTTGGGCTTCATAAAAAAAGTTTCAGACTGGGCTTTGGGCCAAGCCCAAAATTTTATCGACCCTACTCCTTACTATGTGAGTAGGGTTAATATAAGTGGCGTAGTTCAGTAACTTGGACTATTGAAGCCACTGTATTAGACTAACAATGTTTTCAAAACCAAACTAGTCATTGACCGAAGACTTTCGGCCCGGTTCAACCGACGGGTTGACCGATTGAACCAGGCAGTTACCAGGCGGTTGAACTGGCTTGAACCAGACCGGAAGTCTTTAATATCATCACCTCTTCATTGTTTCTAAGGGTACCGGACATTAGTCTGGAGTTTTTTTTTTTTTCTGAGATCGGCGGGTGTCCCGAAACCTTTTGGGCAATGGCCCACTTCAGACTCAGACTAATCCCTCCGGGAGTGAAGCCCGACTAACTCGGCTTTAGGTAATTGGTTCTGTGGGTCGTGTTCGACACCTAAGTTTTGTGAGTCATGTGTTCGAACCCACTACTACAAAACTCATTCAGGTTATGTGAGTCAGGGCTCTCCCAACTAAGGGTGGCAATGGGTCGGGTCGGATTGAGACATAAGTATAAGGGCAAAATATCCAATCCGAACCCAAATCATTTAATAAACGGGTCAAAAACTTAAACCAAATCCCGACCAGTCTAATAAAATGGTTGACACTACCCGACCCGTTTAACCTGTTTAATAAATGGGTCGGGTTGGGTTAGGTCAGGGTGGGTCAATAGAACCCATATAAAAGGCTCGTGTTTGATAGGGTTGGGCCGGGTTTGATCGGGTTGCGTCGGGTTGGATCAGGTTAGATCAGGTCAGGTTGACAGTTTGACACAACCCATTTGATAAACAGGTCAATCGGGTTATAAATTAAGAACAAACCCATGCCCAACCCATTTAATAAACAAGTCAGACGGGTCAGCCCGTTTACGACCCAAACCCTTTTAGGTCAAACCCAAACACGTTAACTTGTGTCATGTTCGGGTCGGGTCAAGGATTACCACCCATAGTCCCAACTGTGTGAGTAGGTTTAATCCACTATATATAACTAAGGCTGGCAATGGGCCCGGATCCGGCCCAGACCTGATTACGCTCGGCCCATTTCGAACGAGTTTGAGCCTATATCTCAATTATAATGCATGGGCTCAGACTCCATGCGCTGCATCCTTTGCATGACAATTCAGGAAAGTGAGCTAGTGCCAAGCCGTAGCTACATTCACCGACCCTTCAAATCTATCATGTTAAAACACTAGTGTATGCCTGTGCCTGTCGGCACTACAGCGGACCGCTTTCGGCGGCAACACACCTGTCGGCACTGCAGCGGGCCGCCTTCGGCGACAAACATAGGGACACCCATTTCCTCTCCCATGCCGATTGACACGAAGCGGACGCCTTCGGAGCAACCAACTCCCCCTCCCCCTGTAATCGATCAATCACAACTATCTCTGTTCGAACGGATTCCTCGAGATCGACCCGATGGTTTGGAACGGCCGAAATTTCAGCAAGCGGGTTTATAGCCATTGATGCGAACAACGATATGAACGGTCAGCTTTAGTGCAATTTAAATGGCCCGGAATTTTAGGGGTTTAGTGCAGTTTAAATGGATTGGGATTTGAAACCAAGGAGAGATCGTGCGTTGATTTTTGAACGAATGGTTAGATCTATTCGGTTCATTTTTGTCTAGTCAGCTTGTTATAGTCAGCTTTTCTGTTCCGTTTTGTCTAGTCAGCACAAAACCGACGTCCCTTGTTATATAGATGCACCAACGGGATCTTGGCCTCGAGAGGTTCATGCTCTCAAGGATGAAGGCGTTCCTCTCTCTCACTGCCCTCTTCTTCCTTCTCTTGCACAGCTTCTCCTTCTCCGCAGCCTCTCTTCAAGAGGCGTGCAAGAAATTATCCGGACGAGACCCTGATATCGACTACAATTTCTGTGTCACATCCCTCAAGTTGATCCTGAGAGCCATATCGCCGACCCCAAGGGCCTCGCCTTCATCATCGCCAAGCTCCTGAAGGCCAACTACACGAGCACCCAGACAAAGATCGATGCGCTCCTAAATAAGAAAGGGCTCCCACCAAGGTCCAGGGGGTACCTGAGTACTTGTTCGGAACTTTATAATCTCAATAGCCCCGAAATTTCACCCGTATCAAATCCGGAGATGTTGTTGGTGCCAATAGAGCAATCGTTGACGCAGTCACCCAAGTGAACGTGACGTCGCTGTTAAGCAAGGAGGATAAAAATGTTTTTCAGCTGGCTAGCATCTTTCTAGCCTTGGCTGCTAGCCTTGGATAGTTGTTCCACTTAATTTACTATGCTTCTGATGCAAGGAAAAATTATATAAATGGTGATTGTTGTTGCACATCTATTAATTATATAGGTTTTTTAATTGTTTTCATATTGTAGTACTCAAGAGCTAACGAATTTCGATTATTTCAAACTTACGAGAGGATGCATGATGTACGACGGAAGCGAGCAACTAACAAAGAAGATGATAGAAGTGATGCTAAAATCCGAGATGCAAGCACAAAAGGAATCGATATCACAAACAAATCAGGAGACACAAAAATTTTAGGTGGTTTTGGTAATCTTGCCGACATCCAACCACCCTCAGAGATCTTATTCGATGAAGAGTATAATGGGTTCCGAGAACCCTTCAATTAGAACCCTCAACGACGGCTCTCCAATCTTTCCCCAAGTAAAACAATCATCACATCCTCTAAACCCAAATCATAGATCTCCTTTATAGTTTATATATTAGAAAATGTCTCAAAACAATCACACTCTTAATTTCCATCCAACGTCCTGAACAAAACCCCAAAAGTCTAAGAAAAGAAAAACGGGTGAACCCGCGGCCTAAAGAAGTTGGCGCCTGGGAGCCGCCTTGTAGGCGCCCGGACGCCGATATTGGCAGAAGGGGGTGGGGCATGCTGCAATGGTTGGCGCCCGAGTGACTGTTCTGGCACCCGGGCACGAGTTTGTGCAGTGGCGCAGGTCGGGTCTAGGTTGGGTTCTCTCCTCCAATGAAACTATAACTCATAAATCTCCACCTAGGTAAAATATTTAGGCCCTCCAAGTACACTGAAGTGCTCCAATGTGCTCCAAACGAACACTTCTTTAACAAATGCATATTCCTGCCCAAACGACCCTTAAGCAGGCGCAACATTGACCTCCAACACATCGGTCCTCTAACAAGTGTAAACACGTACCTGTGGGCGAAATTTTCATGTCGTCTTGATTAGAGACTTTGCCCCATAAAGCTTTAGTGTCGTCTGTGGGATATCGTTAGAGGTCATACCCACACCTCTACCGACTTCTACTCAATTTGCGGTGATGAACCACAAGTCCTAGTTCAAGTCTATTTCAATTTCTTCATCACGCCGACATCAACGCCCTCGATGGTGAAGGCTGGCACCCCCTCCGAAGATGAGTGCTGATCGAACAAACGATATGCTTACCGAAAATAAGCAAGAAGTCTCCGTAGCAACCAATTGCAGACATGTCTATGAGCGGTTGGGGCCGCAAGGCAGCCAGCCAAAAGGGTATAGCAATCGGTAGGACTCACTGTCCCTGAGGCGTCGATCTGTCAAAGAGTACGATACCCAAGGAGATGAGGCTCCGGCTACATACCAAATTTCAGCTACCGACTTCCAGCTGTTGAACCTTCTCAAGAAGAATACAGCCCTCGAGCAAGAGTGGGATTCCCTGAAGAAGAAGGCCGAAAAAGCGAGGGTTGTGGCCCATAACTCTCCAACCGCTGATGAAAACCAACCAAGGACTCGCCCAGCCATAAGTCATCATCTTGAAGAACCACATGTGCCGCGTATCGAGAGGCGTCAGGTATCCACACAAGCACTAAGGCAAACGGTATGTGATCACCTCGATGTCGACGTTGCACCAAGATATCATCGAGAAGGATCGTCTCAGTCAATAGGGCCCATTAGACGTCCAATCCCTTCGCACACGAAAGCAACAGATACCCGCGAGCTGCTTAACCGACTAAGGCATACCATCGACGTGGGACGCCGTCATCATGACCGCAGTCAGTTAATCACCTCGGCGGGGCCTCTGCATCCAGAGGTGCTTGCAACCCTATTCTTATGGGTTGGCGAACACCGAATCTGCCAAAGTTTAACTGCATCAAGGGAGACCATGCTCTCCTTATCCTGACCTTCAAGCAAGCCAGGATGCCATACGAGTATGAGAATCATGTCCTCTGCATATTTTCACAGGAAGCCTCGAGGGACCTGCATCGACTAGTACCACACGCTACCTACCGGTACAGTAGCCACATTCAAAAAGTTGGCTGAACTCTTCATGGACCATTACCGGCTAAACTTAAAGTTGGAAAAGAAGCCGGACACACTCTACCGGCTGAAGATGGGCTCTGACGAGTCCTTAAGGAGCTTCATGATGAGGTTTTGCAATGAGCATTCTGAGCTCACCGGCCGGTCCCATAATGAGGAGGCCATCATGCTGGCAATCCAGAATGCAATCCAGCCAGAGCTCCACGTTTACATTGATTTTTTGTGAGGTTGATCAACATACCATAGACAACATGTCTACAAAAAATAAGCAAATTCTAAAACCTCAAGGTGTTGATTAGGTACTAGGTCAAATATGGGTCAAAATTTGTTGGGCCAAAATTTAATTTTACACACACACACACACACACACACACACACACACACACACACACAGAGGGAAGCATGACTTTGTATGCCCATGCATTGAAGGCTTCAATGTATGCTCTTCTATTAACATACATAGAGGTTTCCGATACTGTATTATATAGTATCAGTGGGTCTATCAGGTATATCCGGGTTTCTATGGCCCTACTTCCAAATAGCTAGATAGACTCGAAGGAAGCCCCCCTTGGCTCCCAATCCAGGCCAAAACCGTGCCCCCCTCTCCCCTTGAGAGGTTCAACCAAGAAAGAAGAGAAGGAAAGAAAGAGAAAAAAATAAGAGAGAAGAAAGAAAAGAAGGAAGATCTAGGAGAAAGAGAAGACTCTCACAAGTCTACCATCGCGGCTCGTACGCGTGGGATAGGCGTTGAATCAAGACGGAAGCAAGATCGTAGCTTTATATTCAACCTTCGTCTTCATCGAATCTACAACCTTAGGCATCTATAAGTACTAAGAGGCAAACTTCTAATAATCCATAGATGATTGTAGCCATTATAATTTATTATTCTGAGACCAAGATAATTCATAATTAACTATTATCTAACTATGGTGCGAATTGGAGTTTGATTCGAGGCGAAAATTTTCGCATCACAATTTTTTGCCGGATAGCTTGAACCGTAACTCCTATGCCATCTTTTGGGTGGTGAAACACGCTTTCGCTGTGCGCTCAGACCAACAATAGTAATAGGCCTCTACAGTCTTTTTCTTTTAGGGAACCTCACAGCCACTCCTATGCACACTCATGTGCACAAACCTGTGTCCAATTCATGTGCACTCATACTAGTGTGAGTGTACTAGGTCATTACGTATCTTTCACCAAGGAAAGGTAGCGTATCAGGTTCTACTTTAGGCAGAGAAAAACAGGTCCTTACACAACAGGGAAAGATGCAGCAGCAGCATATCCAACAGCCCACCAAACCCCACCGAAAAAGGTGGAGTAGATCCGGCAGCCGACCAATCCCGCGAAAAATGGTGGAGAAGATCCAACGGCCCATCAATACCGTCGGAAATGGTCGAGTAGATTCAACGGCTCACCAATCCAGCCGGAAATGGTCAAGCAGATCCGGCGGTCCATCAACTCTGCGGAAAAAAGTCAGGCAAATCCAGATGTCATGAAGAATCAGACTTTTGTGATGGAGTCAAAAACGGCCATCATTTGAGGCAGCTATGCAGCCGATTAAATATATAAACGGCCATATTTTGCGGTCGATTTTGATCAAATATGTTGTAGTACTGAATTAGTAGTGATCGCTGATTCTCCTGCATCTCATCTAGGGCTGGCAATTTCGGACCCGACACGAAGTTAGCGTGTCTGGGTCAGGGCTAAACGGGTTCGGGTCGTCAACGGGTCGACACGATAGACCTGTTTAATAAACGGGTCGGGTCCGGGTTTAGGGTCTGGACACGGTAGACTCGAGAAGACCTGTTTAAAATTCAACGGGTCGGGTCGGGTCTACCCGCAATTCGATATCGTAATATATAGTATCAGCGGGTCTATAGGGTTAGGTAGGGTCGAGTCGGATTGGGTATGTGAATCCCGTTCAGTTACAGCCAATCTCTCCGCCCTTGCTATGCTTTAAATTGGAGCAGCAAAGGAAGGAACAAACAAACAACAACAATGAAGGCGTTCCTCTCTCTCACTGTCCTCTTCTTCCTCCTCTTGCACAGCTTCTCCTTTTCCGCAGCCTCTCTTCAAGACGCATGCAAGAAATTGTCAGGAATAGATCCCAATATCGACTACAATTTCTGTGTCACATCTCTCGAAGTTGATCCCGAGAGCCATACCGCCGACACCAAGGGCCTCGCCTTCATCGTCGCCAAGCTCCTGAAGGCCAACTACACGAGCACCCAGACAAAGATCGATGTGCTCCTAAAGCAAGAAGGGCTCCCAGCAAGGACCAGGATGTGCCTGAGCACGTGTTCGGACCTTTATAATGTCATGAGCCCCGATATTGACCATGCAGTCACCCGTATCAAATCCGGAGATTTTGTTGGTGCCAATATAGCAATCGTTGCTGTAGTAGACACACCCACAGATTGCGAAGATGCTTTCACCCAAAGGAATGAGACGTCGCTGTTAAGCAAGGAGGATAAAAATGTTTTTCAGCTGGCTAGCATCTTTCTGGCCTTGGATGCTAGTCTTGGATAGTTGTTCCACTTACTTGACTATGCTTCTGATGCACGAAAAATAATATAAATGGTGATTGTTGTTGCACATCTGTTAATTATATAAGTTTTTTAATTGTTTTCATATTGTAGTAGAACCAACGAATTTTGATTATTTCAAACTTACTAGAGGATGCATGTTGTACATTTTTTTGGGTAAGATGGGAGATTGTCATTACAAAACAACCTGGAGGTCTTCCCAAACAAGAAAAGACAAAACATCTGAAACTAAAGACAGCCCATAACCCTCTGTCCCATGGAGCCGCGCTTCTGTCGCTAGCCAGTGTGCAGCGCCATTTGCCGACCTCGGAATCCACTGCAATGACACCCCCTCCAGGTGCTGCCATATATTATGACAATCCAGAATCAGAGGGCAGGTGTCGTCGAAGATACATTTGCCGATCACCAGAGCATCCCGCACCCTCTTAGCATCAGTAAGAATAACCACATTTTTGTGGCGCCGACAAGCGAGCTCCGTGAACGCAGATTTGAGAGCCCAAAGCTCATGGGAGTATTTACCCTACGTCGGAAGGCAGCCGCTGCAAGAATAATACCACTAGTGGTAGTTAGGACCCAAGCACCACTAGCAACATTGCCCTGATCGGTGAAAGAACCATCTGTCCACATAACAGCTTCCACCCCTATCACCAAAGTAGACCGAGTTAGGCTTCCTTGGACAAATCGATAGCCGACATCCACCGCATAATGAGGAGGTTCTGCAATGAGCACTCTGAGCTCACCGGCCGGTCCCATAATGAGGAGGCCATCATGCTGGCAATCCAGAATGCAATCCGGGCAGAGCTCCACGTTTACATCGATTTTTTGTGAGGTTGATCAACATACCATAGACAACATGTCTACAAAAAATAAGCACATTCTAAAACCTCAAGGTGTTGATTAGGGTACTAGGTCAAATATGGGTCAAAATTTGCTGGGCCAAAATTTAATTACACACACACACACACACACACACACACACACACACACACACACACAGGGAAGCATGACTTTGTATGCCCATGCATTGAAGGCTTCAATGTATGCTCTTCTATTAACATACATAGAGGTTTCCGATACTGTATTATATAGTATCAGTGGGTCTATCGGGTATATCTGGGTTTCTATGGCCCTACTTCCAAATAGCTAGACAGACTCGAAGGAAGCCCCCCTTGGCTCCCAATCCAGGCCAAAACCGTGCCCCCCTCTCCCCTTGAGAGGTTCAACCAAGAAAGAAGAGAAGGAAAGAAAGAGAAAAAAATAAGAGAGAAGAAAGAAAAGAAGGAAGATCTAGGAGAAAGAGAAGACTCTCACAAGTCTACCATCGCGGCTCGTACGCGTGGGATAGGCGTTGAATCAAGACGGAAGCAAGATCGTAGCTTTATATTCAACCTTCGTCTTCATCGAATCTACAACCTTAGGCATCTATAAGTACTAAGAGGTAAACTTCTGATAATCCATAGATGATTGTAGCCATTATAATTTATTATTCTGAGACCAAGATAATTCATAATTAACTATTATCTAACTATGGTGCGAATTGGAGTTTGATTCGAGGCGAAAAATTTCGCATCACAATTTTTTGCCGGATAGCTTGAACCGTAACTCCTATGCCATCTTTTGGGTGGTGAAACACGCTTTCGTTGTGCACTCAGACCAACAGTAGTAATAGGCCTCTACAGTCTTTTTCTTTTAGGGAACCTCACAGCCACTCCTATGCACACTCATGTGAACAAACCTGTGTCCAATTCATGTGCACTCATACTAGTGTGAGTGTACTAGGTCATTACGTATCTTTCACCAGGGAAAGGTAGCGTATCAGGTTCTACTTTAGGCAGAGAAAAACAGGTCCTTACACAACAGGAAAAGATGCAGCAGCAGCATATCCAACAGCCCACCAAACCCCACCGAAAAAGGTGGAGTAGATCCGGCAGCCGACCAATCCCGCGAAAAATGGTGGAGAAGATCCAACGGCCCATCAATACCGTCAGAAATGGTCGAGTAGATTCAACGGCTCACCAATCCAGCCGGAAATGGTCAAGCAGATCCGGCGGTCCATCAACTCTGCGGAAAAAAGTCAGGCAAATCCAGATGTCATGAAGAATCAGACTTTTGTGACGGAGTCAAAAACGGCCATCATTTGAGGCGGCTATGCAGCCGATTAAATATATAAACGGCCATATTTTGCGGTCGATTTTGATCAAATATGTTGTAGTACTGAATTAGTAGTGATCGCTGATTCTCCTGCATCTCATCTAGGGCTGGCAATTTCGGACCCGACACGAAGTTAGCGTGTCTGGGTCAGGGCTAAACGGGTTCGGGTCGTAAACGGGTTGACACGATAGACCTGTTTAATAAACGGGTCGGGTCCGGGTTTAGGGTCTGGACACGGTAGACTCGGGAAGACCCGTTTAAAATTCAACGGGTCGGGTCGGGTCTACCCGCAATTCGATACTGTAATATATAGTATCAGCGGGTCTATAGGGTTAGGTAGGGTCGAGTCGGATTGGGTCGGATCGGGTCAACTTAATAAACCCGTGTGGTAAACGGGTCTTATCGTGTCTACCTGTTTATAAACGGGTCGGGTACAGGTTTACGATCTAGACACGATTAGTTAAACGGGTCGGGTACGGGTCTAGGTGTTTTGGACACGACCCGAAACTAGACACGAGACGAACCCGACCCGGCACGACCCATTGCCACCCCTAATCTCATCCTTCAAGCGCTGCATCCTTTGCATGACAATTCAGGAAAGTGAGCTGGTGCCAAGCCGTAGATACATGCACCGACCCTTCAAATCTATCCAATTATTCTCATGGGTATGTGAATCCCGTTCAGTTACAGCCAATCTCTCTGCCCTTGCTATGCTTTAAGTTGGAGCAGCAAAGGAAGGAACAAACAAACAACAACAATGAAGGCGTTCCTCTCTCTCACTGTCCTCTTCTTCCTCCTCTTGCACAGCTTCTCCTTTTCCGCAGCCTCTCTTCAAGACGCATGCAAGAAATTGTCGGGAATAGATCCCAATATCGACTACAATTTCTGTGTCACATCTCTCCAAGTTGATCCCGAGAGCAGTGGCGGACCCAAGATTTTTCCTCAGGGGGGGCATAATTATTAAAAAGTAACTACAATCGCTGCCTCACAGTCGAAGGCCTCAGCAGGCGTTGTGACAACGTCCCTACCCTTCCTTCGATCGTGCAGCAAAAGGCCTATTAGGATTTTGCCTCTAGTGAAGAGAATTCCATCGTCAGAGTCATTCGAAAATTTAGAACTATAATTGGCCGACTCGATAAAGGTGCACGTGCGCAGGAGGTAGCAGACTACCGTAGTTGTCGGCCGGACAGTGGTGGCCCTGGTGAGAGTCGGTGAGAGGTCGATCATGGGTCACCAATACTGGCGGCGATGGGTGGCCCATGTGGCGGTGGGGTGGTAGTTGGTGGTATGACGGTGGATATTGACTGACGGGGGGTGATAGCTGGTGGTGGCCACCTCCATGTGAAGTTGGCTATAATTATTTTCTGAGTAAATTAAACTTTGCTTCCCTCCCTCTTGAAGTTTAGCTAGATCAGTTAAAAATTACAAATTGAGGAAATCAAGTAATTGACAAAAGGGGTATTGTGCTAAAATTTCAAACTTTAGGGAGTGATTTGGAACAAAATAAACTATAGGGGGTTAAGTGTTTTTGATCTAAACTTCAAGGGGTTAAGTGTAACTTTTTTCCCCATTGAGGGGGTGCTTGAGCCCCCCCTGGGCCCAATGTAGGTCCGCCCCTGCCCGAGAGCCATACCGCCGACACCAAGGGCCTCGCCTTCATCGTCGCCAAGCTCCTGAAGGCCAACTACACGAGCACCCAGACAAAGATCGATGTGCTCCTAAAGCAAGAAGGGCTCCCAGCAAGGACCAGGATGTGCCTGAGCACGTGTTCGGACCTTTATAATGTCATGAGCCCCGATATTGACCATGCAATCACCCGTATCAAATCCGGAGATTTTGTTGGTGCCAATATAGCAATCGTTGCTGTAGTAGACACACCCACAGATTGCGAAGATGCTTTCACCCAAAGGAATGAGACGTCGCAGTTAAGCAAGGAGGATAAAAATGTTTTTCAGCTGGCTAGCATCTTTCTGGCCTTGGATGCTAGTCTTGGATAGTTGTTCCACTTACTTAACTATGCTTCTGATGCACGAAAAATAATATAAATGGTGATTGTTGTTGCACATCTGTTAATTATATAAGTTTTTTAATTGTTTTCATATTGTTGTAGAGCCAACGAATTTCGATTATTTCAAACTTACTAAGGATGCATGTTGTACATTTTTTTGGGTAAGATGGGAGATTGTCATTACAAAACAACCTGTAGGTCTTCCCAAACAAGGAAAGACAAAACATCTGAAACTAAAGACAGCCCATAACCCTCTGTCCCATGGAGCCGCGCTTTTGTCGCTAGCCAGTGTGCAGCGTCATTTGCCGACCTCGGAATCCACTGCAATGACACCCCCTCCAGGTGCTGCCATATATTATGACAATCCAGAATCAGAGGGCAGGTGTCGACGAAGATACATTTGCCGATCACCAGAGCATCCCGCACCCTCTTAGCATCAGTAAGAATAACCACATTTTTGTGGCGCCGACAAGCGAGCTCCGTGAACGCAGATTTGAGAGCCCAAAGCTCATGGGAGTATTTACCCTACGTCGGAAGGCAGCCGCTGCAAGAATAATACCACTAGTGGTAGTTAGGACCCAAGCACCACTAGCAACATTGCCCTGATCGGTGAAAGAACCATCTGTCCACATAACAGCTTCCACCCCTATCACCAAAGTAGACCGAGTTAGGCTTCCTTGGACAAATCGATAGCCGACATCCACCGCATGATGTGCGGAGTTCATAAGTGGAGGAGCGGAATGTTGGAAAAAACTGAGCACTCTGAGTCTTCCATAGAACCCAGAGACCAACCGCCACCAACTCCCTAGGTAATGGCGATGCTGACCTACAAAAGGCTTTTGGCCCCGGAGCCATGATATTAATGTCCGAACCCACAATACCAGTGATGTGAGGGAACAACAGCCAATAATCCACCGCCCTCTGGCATTGCCAAAACAGGTGAGCAAGATCCTCCTCCTCAGTCCCGCACCAAGGGCAAGCACCGAACCCCCAACCAAGACGGGCTCGAAGCAGGGAGGCTGTTGAAAGGGCATTATGAAGCAATTTCCAAAGAAACAAGTGTATGCGAGGTGACACGCGCAAAGTCCATAGGGAATCGTCCCACCAGTTATCTGGATCAACAACAATCCCAAGCATGGTTGGCCCCACTGCCAAGCAAGTCTTGGAGCATACATAGATACTTAGGTCGTAAGCCCAACACTGAAGGACCCAGAGCCTTGACCCGTCTCATGGTATTAGCCAACAATTGAGAAACGCGTCGTCCGCTCCAATTTTTCCAATGATCAGCCTCCAAATGATACTTCGATCTGATCCATCGAGCACCAAGTTATTGACTCATTAGAACGAAATGTAGGCCTGCAATGCTCTGTTGCACTTGCATGGTCATGAAGCTCTGGACTTGCAACCCACCAGCACACTTTTCCTTTTAGAATGAGACCTTAGGCACTACCTTAGGTGCTGTTTGGAGCAAGCTTTGATGACATCTAGTGCCCAAGATCTCGTTACAAGGTGATCACCATTACATGTACCCTAAAATCAGACATATAAAAGAAATCAATAGATTTGTGTTTTTAGCGTGGTATATCAGAATTTCTGGCTTTCGAGACTTAAGTGATTTCATCCCAGGCAATGAGATGTAGTCAACGACCACTGGTCGGATGGCCCCAGAAAAAAGCCCGACAGATCCGGTCTAAATGTCGGATAATTCCGATTGGAAGGCACCCCGAGCACATGGCGTGAACCGGCATAGCAGCAAGGACAGATCGGATAAGGACCACATGCCCGGCTTGGGTTAGAAGCTTGGCTTTCCAATCCTATAGCCTAGCCTCCAGCTTGCTCACCAAGAAATGATAGTGAGTAGAAAGGATGCGAGTACCATGAATTGGGACCCCAAGATGGGTCCAAGGACTTGACTCCTCCCGCATCCGTAAGGCCAGAAGAATGTTGCGTCTATCTCGAGCCGACACCTTGCGGGAAAACCGAATGCTAGATTTACCTGGATTGACTTGAAGCCCGGTACAACATTCCATATGCGCAAATACTCCACGCCTATGAAGCACGGGGACTGGTACGGGTACGCTGATATGGTAAAACCTTAAAAAACTAGGGTACGGATACGACAAGGTATTATATATATATATATATATATATATATATATATATATATATATATATATATATATATATATATATATATATATATATATATATATATATATATATATATATATATATATATATATGTACTTTTAGTATAATATCGTTATAATTTATAAATATGAATCATTCTTAATGCAACAATAATTTTTTTATCATTAAGGGGTATTGTGTAAACATTTCAAACATTAGGGAGCAATTTGGAACAAAATAAACTTCAGCGGGCTGAGTGTAATATAGACTATCTATATTACACTCAGGCCGTCAGGTCGGGTCGGGCCGACACCCTGGGAAAAAAAAAGAAGAAGACCCAAAACGAGTATTGTGCAAACATTTCAAACATTAGGGACCTCCCTGCCGTAACCCACAACTAGGGAACAAGTCATGAGTCTCTTCCCCACTAACTAACAGCCGCATCGTCGAAGTGGTAATGCATTGCATAATCCAGTGGACCCAAGTAGAATGGAAACCCATCTTAGCCAAAATGATCTCCAAGGAGGTCCACTGAACCCTGTCAAAAGCCTTATCCAAGTCAACTTTGACCGTCATCCCGGCTAATCGCTTTGGGGCGTGGTGCAAGGCATGCAGGATCTCTTGAGTCATCAGGATACAGGCTGATGGGTCGATAGTCAGCAGGGTAGCCAGAGATTCAGAGTTCGGAATGGGCACCACATGAGTATCATTCCATTCAGCATCCAACGTACCCGTGAGGAAGAACTGTTGGTTGTCTCGAACAACGTCATCATCGATAATATCCCAAAAAGCTTGGTAAAACTCCCGATTAAACCCATCCGGTCCCGGAGCCTTGCTGACCGATGAAGCAAATAACATCCTCCGAATTTTACTTGGATCCAGAATGCGAGTAAGAAAGTCATTCATAGCAGGTGTGATGCAACACGGAAATCCTTCAAGTTCATTAGCATTAAAGCCCACAGCACTAGTCCACCTTTGTTGAAAGAACTGCACCAGCTGTTCTTTAACCATAGACGGTTCCTCCACAACAACACCATAGATTATTAGCCCCCGAATACGATTCCGAGAGCGCTGAGTACGAGTGCTAGTATGAAAAAAAGAGGTATTACGATCTCCCTCCCGAAGCCACTGAACCCGAGACTTTTGGGCCCAAATGCTCTCTTCTTGGATCATAGCCCACTCCAGCTGAGCCCTGACTCGATCCTCCTCGGCACATGACCCCTTGAGACCCCTATTTGCGTCCACCAAACGCTCGAGTTCATGCCATAAGGATTCAACCAAAGTGTGAATATTGCCAATCGAATGCTTATTCCAGTAGGAAAGAGCTTGCCGGGCAAAGGGGAGGTTTGAAGCACAACGAGCTCCCCTAATCCATGTGTCACGAACAATCTCCCGACAATCGGGCCACTTAAGCCAAAAATTTAGAAACCTCCATGGGACACAAGACGGCTTTGTATCCGGCACCGTAGAAATAAGTAAGGGGGAGTGATCAGAGGCACAGAGGGGAAGGTGATGAACAGACGTGTCATCGAACAACGATGACCATGTGGTGTTCACAAAACACCAATCTAGACGCTCCCAAATACCGGCACTACCCTACCTATTATTGCACCAGGTGTAGTGTTCCCCTCGAAAGCACATATCCCACAACCCGCTCCCTTGGAGCATTTGAAGAAAGGCAAGCGAGCTACTCGTCCAGCGAAATGGTCGCCCACCACATTTGTCTGCATGACCGAGGACACAATTAAAGTCCCCCACCATACACCAAGGGGAGCTCGTATGGATCAAGCGTAGCAGCTCATCCAACAAAAAACCCCTCGCCTGCTCCGAGGTGCTTGCATACATGGCAGAAATAATTAACGGTTTACCATGGGCTTGGGTCACGACCACATGAAGTAGCTGTGGGAGCTGGTAGATGGTCATAACTAGACCCGCCTCAGCTAACCACATGCAGAGGATACTATAGACACACAAATTGTGTAAAACCCGAACCCGACTCGCATATACCGACCCACGGGCAAACCCGACATGCACCCGGGGGCCATCCGACCCGACCCGAACCAAATAGGAGGCCGGGTGGGCCCATCCTCAAGTGGGGCCCACTCGGCCCCCCTTTCTTCTAGAAAATCGTGCCCCTATCCCGCGGGTAGGGGGTGGCCGGCCAAGCAAGAAAAAAAAAAGGGAAAGAAAAGAAAGAAAGAAAAGGAAATAAAAGAAAGAAAGAAAAGGAAGGAAAGAAAAGAAAAAGAAGAAAAAGGAAAGAAAAACCACAATGCGCGGGGGGGAGGTTGCGTAGACTTCTACAAAAGCGTGCATCTACGCCGATCCCTCGATACGACGGACAAGAAACAAAGCCGGGTCACCATCGATTTAATATGCAAGATTCAAATAAATTCAAAAAAAAGATTGAGCCATAACTACTCCGCCAGAAAAGGAAAAGAAATAAAGGTTTATTCCCCCCATCAATGAAGGAATGAATCTTGGGTAGTTATGGAAGAGATATTAAAGGGATTCAAATAAATCTTTCCATATCTCTATCATCCCCCTTCACCTATAAATAGAGAGGGAGGGGGAAGGCTCAAAAGGTCGAAGGTGGAAGACAGAAGCGAAGAAGCTCTGCAAAGGAGGAGACGCGCCCTTCATCGACCCAAGGCTTCACGAGGCTCGAGCAAACCTATCCCTTCGGGACCGGCTTAGTCCATTGAAAGTCCTCATCAACGTGAAGACCCTTGCATAAGAAGATCACCTCTTCCACTCCGTGCATGAAGGAGAAAGCTCGGAGAAGAAAAACCCTTCAACTCCGAATTAAGACCCCAGAAGCAAAGGCCGGAGAAGAAAATAGGAGCGGCATCACCCCATCGTCTCCAACAATCCTTCAACTCCGAAGACGCTAGAAGCAAAGGCCGGAGAAGAAGATAGGAGCGGCATCACCCCGTCGTCTTCAACAAGCCTTTGACTCCAATCAAGCTCAAAAGCCCGAAGAAGAAGATCGAAGCGGCATCACCTTGTTGTCTTCAACAACGTCCGCTCCATTCACGAAGAAGAAAGCTTGAAGAGGGACACCCGAAGCGGCACTACACCCATCGTCTTCAAAACAAAGCCGACGTCACAACCGTCTTATGGAAATCGGTGCTACCCCCGCCATCTTCAAAAGAAGCCTTCGACTCCGATCACTCCAAAGAAGCCTGGAGAAGAAGAGAAGCAAAGTCGACGCTACACCCATTGTCTTCAAAACAAAGCCTTCAAATTCCGATCACGCCAAAGAATCCCGAAGAAGAGAAAAAGTAGCCATTGCCATTCGAGACGAAGATCGAGTCAACGCCAAAGCAAAAGCCAACGCAAGAAGCAAAAGCACCGGTAAAGACTGCGCCAAAGCAACGCACATGCCAAAGCCAAGCAACTACATTGGTCACGAGCAAAGCACCGCATATTCGAGCCGGTACAATGCGAAGTCTGAAAGAATTAAAACATCGTAAGCCTCTACCCGTCTATGTTTAAAGCAAAGCAAAAGCTAGAGTCACGCCAAAGCAAAGCCAAAGCCGACGCCAAAAACACGATCGACACCGCGAACCGACGATCAAGGACGCTAAGGTCTAGCAAGGATCGAGGAAGACACAAAGATCAAGGAACGAAGCCAAAAACCCCCTAGCCGAGAAAGTGCGAAGCACGAAAGGGACGAAAGTAACGACAGATACTCCTTAGCCTCTCAAGAAACCCTCATCCTGTAAAGATCTCTATCCTAGGCAACCCTTTCAGAGCTCTCGTACGAACACCACATGGAGATGCGGATCAAAGGGACCCTCCAGAGGATCTCTCCCATAATCTCCTGATCAAATCTTCGCCACCCCCGGCTCGCATGGTCTCGCCAGCTGTAATCTCGTGTGTTTGCAATAAAGATGACCCGAATCTTTTTTCTACGTATATAGATACCCTTAGCAGCCCCATTAGAAGGGAGACAATCGATGACATGTCGTCCTTTGAATAGAGCACCCACACGAGGTAATTGGACCTCGGTAATATGGCTCTCTACGAGCATTACAAACTGAGGCTGAAACTTCTAGACCAAAATTCTTAAATGCCACGTAGCCGCCGGTGCAACAGACCACGACGGTTCTAGAACAAAACCTTCATTGCGAAAGAGCAGATACAAGGTTAGCAAGGATCCGACCACCCTTATTAGAACGTTTGAGGATAGATCCCCTGATAGTCAGGCGATCTTTATATCATCCCCGGCTACGTCCCCTCGGGGTAACAGCATTACGGGCCACATTTGACTGAAGCTCCTCTTCTCCTCCATCGGTGTCTCTCCTTCGTCGAAAGAGTTGCCTCACAACGAGTTTTCCTATTCAGCTACCATCCCCCCATCCAAACAAGCCTGTGTTTCTGCCACAGCTAGATCATGTGTGGCCCCCTGACTGCCCTCATCAATAAGACCTCCCCTGACACCATCAATCGGTCCAGAGGAACTCATTACATCAAACCTTGGAGGCTACTCTGGCGTTGTCGGAACTTGACCTCCATCCATGGGACAGCTGCTCAAGTCCGGAAGATCCACCATCATATCACCGTGCTTACCTACTGCATGCAAAATAGGTCCAACCACCGGTAGCCGACTCGCCATATCAACGAGACCAGTGAACCGTACCTTAGAGTTTGAATGAGCCTTAGAGCTCGAAGGTGCCACGTCGATCGGGCTATTAAGAGTCACATGTGAAATAGAGCTTGAAAGATCAACGTCAGTCGGGCCATCATGAGCCGTACGTAAATTAGAGCTCGATGGATCCACGTAGGTCGGGCCATCATTAGCCACACGCGACATAGAGAGAACTTCCACATCCATGGGCTGCACGTGACGCTGAAACGACCCGGTCGGCCTCTCCTCTAACTCAGACATTGAATGGAGGCCCCTAAATCGAGACCCAGAGTGACCAACCCCCTGAGGCCTTGGTTTCCGAGAAGCCTTTGGGTCCAACGCCCCAACCCCTTCCTTTCCCTTCTATTGGGTCCCACCCATTTCAGCCACCTGCCACCCTGTGCCACCACTCATCTCAGCCGACCTTCGACCAGACATAACAGGGGGACCCGTAGGGGGTCGTCACCGACTACATTTTGGGGCCACCATCCAAGGACCAAAAGATTCAGAACCCCTGGCAGCCGGTTGAGGAGAAGATGAGGCCACCTCCATTAGTTGGATCCCGGAACCTGCACCGACTTCCGCCTGCAAACCATCGACCTCCACCTGTAAACTATCACCCCCCTCCGGTGAAGGGCTAGCAACCACTGATCCAGGCCCAACTGGGGAGCTAGTCCTGCATTGATTCATAATGTGGCCCACCTTGCCGCACAAGAAGCAAATCTAGGGGACGTTCTCATAGACAAAAGGTTGGTAAAAACAAACCCCATCTTCTTTAGTTCCCACTTTAGTCCCTGGTGAGAGGGTCGATGTTAGGTTGACCTCCACACAGACCCGGACGTAGAGCCCTCTGGCACCATCCACCCGACTTCATATCAACCCAAATTTGCTTTCCGGCCGCCATGGAAATATCCATCACGAGCTCCTCATCGAAGCAATCGATCGGAATCCCAGGTAACCACACCCACACCGGTGTCCGATCAATCGAATCAGAGAGTGGTTGGAAGAAAGGAGACCACCTCTGCAGCATCAGCACCCGCCCGTCGAAGACCCTTGGGCTTCCTTCCCAGACATCCCGGAGGTCCTCCTCCCATTCAAAGCGAAAGCAAAAGAAACTATTTGGCAAGTCCATCACTTGGATTTTTCCAACACAGGGCCACCTCTGTGCTACCCTCCTCTGTAGAGTCTCCAACGACAATTTTGGACCCAAAAATTTACTAACAAGAGCTTGTCATCACCGAGCTTGAGAGGCAAGAAGCCTAGCCTTGTCCAGCACCACCAACCCATCAACGATGCCGGCCATTTGGGAGCGATGGGAAGCATCTAGCTACCCACCCCAAGGGGAGGAACCATGACCAGAGCCTGTTGTGGCTTCCAAGTAGAATCTTGGAGCCGAGTAACCACCCGGATCAACACCATTAGTCACAGAAGAAGGCCGGAGGGGGGGAGGGAGGATGCATGTTGTACATGTGCGACAGACAAAGATGATAATAGAAATAATCCAAACACCAGAGATGTAAGAACAGAAGGAATCAAGATCACAAACATATCAGAAGTCACAAAAAATTTAGGTTGTTTTGGTAATCTTGCCGACATCCAACCACCCTTAGAGATCTTATTCGATGAAGAGTATAATGGGTTCCAAGAACCCTTCAATTAGAACCCTTAACGACGGCTCTCCCATCTCTCCCAATGTAAAACAATCATCACATCCTCTAAACCCAAACCCTGGACCTCCTTTATAGGTTATATATTAGAAAATGTCTCAAAACAATCACACTCTTAATTTCCATCCAATGTCCCAAACAAAACCCCAAAAGTCTAAGAAAAGAAAAACGGGCGAACCCGCGGCCTAAAGAAGTTGGCGCCTGGGAGCTGCCCTATAGGCGCCCAAACGCCGATATTGGCAGAAGGGGGTGGGGCATGCTGTGATGGTTGGTGCCCGAGCGTCGGTTCTGGCACCCGGGAAAGGGTCTGTGCGGTGGCGCAGGTCGGGTCTAGGTTAGGTTCTCTCCTCCAACAAGACTATAACTCACAAATCTCCACCAAGGCAAAATATTTAGGCCTTCCAAGTACACTGAAGTGCTCCAATGTACTCCAAATGAACACTTCTTTAACAAATGCATATTCCTGCCCAAAAGGCTCTAAAGCGAGCGCAACACTGACCTCCAACACGCCAGTCCTCTAGCGAGTGTAAACACGTACCTGTAGGGGGAAATTTTGTACCTTCTTAACCAGAGACTTCGCCCCATAAATCTTTGGCATCGTCTTTGGGATATCGTTAGAGGTCATACCCACACTTCTACTGACTTTTACTCAACTTGTGTGACGAGCAACAAGTCCTAGTTCAAGTCTACTTCAACTTCTTCATCATACCGACATCAACGCGCTCGATGGTGAAGGCTGGCACCAACCCTCCGAAGATAGGTGCTGATCGAACAAACGATGTACTGACCGAAGATGAACAAGAAGTCTCCACAGCAACCAATCGTAGACATGTCCATGAGGTCAAGTCCAAGCGCTACGTGTTTCCCGCCGGCGCACTCAACCTTGAGGGGGCATTTGTGGGCATCGAAATTAGCCCACGGGTCGAACCCGACCCGCATATGCGAAACCTGGCCCGCATGCGAACACGGCCCGCACACAATGGCCCACATACATGCAAAACATGGTCCACACACAACGGCCTGTATGCGAACTCGGCCTGCACACAATGGCCCGCATGTAAGCCTGGCCTGCACACAACGGCCCACATGCGAAACCTAGCCTGCACACAATGGCTCGCATGCGAACACGACCCGCATACAACGGCCCACATGCGAACTTGGCTCGTACATAACGGCCCGCACACAACGGCCCGCATGCGAACTCAGCTCGCGCACAACGGCCCGTATCTAAAACGGACCTGACTCAATGCAAATGGGCCCCATCGGACCTGCAACCCGAACTCAAAAAGGGGCCCACCGCCCCCCCCCCCTTCGTGGAAACCATGCCCCCTCCCCATGGGGAGGTGTGGCCGATCATAAGGGGAAGAAAAGAAAAAGAAAATAAAAGAAAAAAACACCAACCTCATCGATGCAGGGGAGGTGGTGTGGACGTCTACACAACCGTAGATCCACGACGATCCTCCGATCCGACGGACAAGATGACGTCGTGTCGCCATGCAATAGGAAGGTGCATAGATGACAACTTATCTTCAAAGATCAAGTCACATCTTGCCCATAACCATCCCCACAAAAAAGGAAGGGATTAAGGTTGTTTCCCCCAAATAAGGGAACAAAACCTTGATGGTTATGGGGGGAGATATTGGATAGAACTAAAAGATTGCAGTCATATCTCCTCCAACCTCCCCCCTTAATTTGCTTATAAATAGAAGGGGTAGGGGAAGGCATCAAAGGTCGAAAGCTGAAGACGAAGAGGCTCTATAAAAAGGAGCTCCGACGCTTGAAGACCGAAGGCTTCACGAGGCATGGCAAGCGCGTCCTACGGGAACGCTTAGCCCATCAAGTCCTCATCAAAGCGAAAGCCTTGCACTCAAAGATCAAAGCTTCGACTCCTCGCATGAAGAAGAAAGCTTGGAGAAGAAGGCTCGGAGTCGTCATCACCCCGACGTCTCCAACGATTTTCATCAACTCCGAAGATACCATAAGCAAAGGCTGGAGAAGAAGATCGAAGCCGACAATACCCCGTCGTCTTCAACAAAGGTGTCGACTCCTCGCACGAAGAAGAAAGCTTGGAGAAGAAGGCCTGAAGTCGGTGCTACCCCCGCCATCTTCATTAACAAAAGCCGACGCTACAACCGTCGCAAGAAGACCGGTGCTATCCCCGCCGTCTTTATCAACAAAAGCTGACGCTACAACCGTCGCACGGAGATCGGTGCTACCCCTACCATCTTCAAAAGAAGCTTTCGACTCCGATCACACCAAAGAAGCCCAGAGATGAAGCGAAGTTAAGCCGATGCTACAATCATCGCATGGAGAACGGTGCTACCCCCGATGTCTTCAAAAGAAGCCTTCAACTCCGATCATGCCAAAGAAGCCCGGAGAAGAAAAGAAGCGAATCCGGTGCTACCCCTGCCATCTTCAAAAGAAGCCTTCGACTCCGATTAAGCCAAAGAAGCCCGGAGAAGAAGAAAAGCAAAGTCGGCGCTACACCCGTCATCTTCAAAGCAATGCCTTCGACTCCGATCATGCCAAAGAAGCCCGAAGAAGAAGAAAAGCAAAGCCAGCGCTACACCAGTCGTCTTCAAAGTAAAGCCTTCGACTTCGATCACGCCAAAGAAGCCCAGAGAAGAAAATAAGTCAAGCCGATGCTACAACCGTCGCACGGAGATCAGTGCTACCCCTGCTGTCTTCAAAAGAAGCCTTCGACCCCGATCACGCCAAAGAAGCCCGAAAAAGAAGAGAAGCAAAGCCGATGTTACAACCGCTGCATGGAGATCAGTTCTACACCCGCCATCTCCAAAAGAAGCCTTCAACTCCGATCACTCCAAAATAGCCCGGAGAAGAAGAGAAGTCAAAGCCGACGCCACAACCGTCGCAACCAAAATAAAGCCAAAAGGATAGAGAAGATTCGAATATATTGCCATCGTCATTCGAGGTCAAGATCGAGCCTAAGCCAAAAGCAAAAGCCCAAAGCCAAAGCCAAGCAAAGCCAAAGTTACGCCCACGCTAAAGCCACGCACGTGCTGAAGCTAAGCAACTACGAAGGATCACAAGCAAAGCAACGCACTTATAGCCGATACGATGCGAAGTCTGGAAGAACAAAAGCACTGCAAGCCTCTATGCCTTCGACATTCAAGAGCTATACGCCAAAGCTATGCCGACGCCAGAGCTATGCCAAAGCAACACCGGAGCCAGACGCAAGAAACCAAAAGCTAAAGCCAGAGCAAAGCCAAAGTTATGCCTGCGCTAAAGCCACACACGTACTGAAGCCAAGCAACTACGAAGGATCACGAGCAAAACAACGTACTTCTAGCCGATACGATGCGAAGTCCGGAAGAATAAAAGCATCGCAAGTCTCTACCCCTTCTACGTTCAAATGCTAAACGCCAAAGCTACACCAAAGCAAAGCCAGAGCCAGACACCCGAAGCACAAAGCCGAAGGTGAAAGCAAGACTGACGCTGCAAAACCGACGATCGGGGACGCCGAGGTCTAGCAAGAGCCGAGGGAGACACAGAGATCGAGCAAATGATGCCGAAAGCCCCCTAGCCGAGAAAGCGCAAAGCACGGAAGGGACAAACGCAAAGGCAAAAATACTCGACCTCTCAAGAAACCCAAAACCTTGTAAAGACCTCTGTCCTGGGCAACCCCTTCAGAGCTCTCGCACGAATACCATGTGGAGACGTGGATCAAAAGGACCCTCCAGAGGATCTCTCCCACAATCTCCTGATCAAATATTCGCCGCACCAGGCTCACCACCCCTAGTCCCTGGGTCTCGACATCTGTAATCTTCGTGTGTTTGCAATAAAGACAACCCAAATCTTTTTCTACGCATACAGCTATAAGGTAGGCCTCTTATTCCCATCCAAAAATGGATCCCTAGGCCAACCCTACAGGAAAGCTACTTAAGAAGAAAGAACCCCGAGGGAAATAGGGAATCTTTTCATAGCTACTTACCCCGATAACTAAGATGGGTATATCCAGGTTTCTAGGACCCTACTTCCTAATAGCTAGACAGACCCGTAGGAAGCCCCCCTTGACCCCCAATCCAAGCCAAAATCGTGCCCCCCTCTCCCCTTGAGAGGTTCGACCAAGAGAGAAGAGAAGGAAAGAAAGAAAATGAGAAAATGAGAGAGAAGACAGAAGAGAAGGAAGATAGGCCTTACTCCCCTTCGGGCTTCCACATGTCAGATCTGTTTGTTTTCATCGAGCATTCTTTACGATGATCTAGGAGAAAGACTAGACTCCCACAAGTCTACCATCGCAGCTCGTATGCATAGGATAGGCGATGAATCAAGATGGAAGTAAGATCGCAACTTCATCTTCAACCTTCATCTTTATCGAATCAATAAACTTAGGCATTTATATATCCTAAGAGATAAACTTCTAATAATCCATAGATGATAATAGACATTATAATTTATTATTCTAAGACCATGATAATTCATAATTAACTATTATCTAACTATGGTACGAATTTGGATTCGATCCGATGCAAAAAATTTTGCATCCTGATTTTTTGCCATATAGTCTGAACGTTAATTCCTACGCTATCTTTTGGGTGGCAAAATACACTTCCACTGTGCGCTCAGACCAACAATAGTAACAGGCCTCTATAATCTTTTTCTTTTAGAGAGCCTCACAACCACTCCTATGCACACGTACTCATGTGCACAGAACGTGTGCCCAACTAATATGCACTCATACTAGTGTGAGTATACTAGGGCATTATGTATCTTTCACCAAGGAAACGTACCGTATCAGGATTCTACTTTAGGCAGAGAAAAACAGGTCCTTATACATAGGGTCTCCTCACAGAATAATTTTAAAATATGTCAAACTCGAATGATCCAGCTTCCACGTCGATCGATCGAGTTTGGACGACATGCACATAAATGACCTAGCCCAAGCACTAAAATCATAGCACAGCCCATGGAGTTATATAGTGATATTTTCAGAGTCGTTCAAGAAATTGATCATCACTTGGAGCAGACGAATGGCCAAAGCCATCACAGGATAGAAAACCAGAGGATGGCAGCCATGGCTACAACTTGAAGATTCATTGTTGTCATCACTAGCGTGACTAATGGCTAATTCTAGGCCTTCGATGAAACCCTACCTTTTGTATTAGTCTGTTTTACGTTTAATTAGGATTCTATGTTTCAAGATGAACTCCTGCATGACAATTTGCTATTTAATAGAATTATTCGATATTTGCTTTCATCTTGCATCTTAGAAAATGAGATTTGTGGTATGGAAGTTAAAATAGATCCTAAACTTGTCATGCAAACACTTTCACCGAGCCCGCCATCATGTGAAGGATGTACCACATCTATGGACGACGACCCATGCCCCGAAATGGTCGATCGTGCTACCAAAGATGGTGCATGCCGCGAGTGAGACGGTAGAGTATCATATCTTAATAAAATTGTGCCCACAACTGATCAATGAGATGAATCATGCCTAGTGAAGGCGATCCATGCCCCGAAAGGACGTATCATGTCAACCACAGACAACTTATGCCATTGACGGTTGTGGGATCTTGGTTGAGACTCCATCATGATTCCTGGCCCTGATGCATAGAACGTTTCAATTGAAATAAGAGAATCATAGTTAGTGTAAAATAGCCTAGTATAGAGCTAGTGGTGGATTCATTGTCCTAAATTTTCTCTGACTGATATCTATATTAATACAACCATTAATTTAGCTTTCTTTAATTGTCTCATTTTCTCTATTGAAACCCTATTGTAGCCTAGCATAATTTTGTTCAATTCAAAAGTATGATACCGGTATTAAGCCATTATAACTACAAGATAATCGGCTAAAGTATCGGTGTGACCGGAGACGAATGCCATCATTTCTACGTGCTTGCTTGAGCTTCAAAGGATCTAGGATCATCCCTCGAACCAAGCGGACCAATAAATTCACCTGTTCTTATGAAAGTGAATAGGGTGTCACTCCTTCTATTCTCTCAAACTGCCTCCAAATAGGTCGATCCCCTAGGGTTCATCGTAGGGTTCCATATAGGTTTGTAAAGAGGGCATGTGCCTCCTGGACACTTTGTGGAGATTTGGCCACTGGCCCTGCCACATGTGGGGGAAGGGCAAAGGGGACACGGGAGGAAGGGGGGAGAGATGAAACTTATCACCATCCTTCTCTTTTTTACTTCCCGAGTATCTGGATTCTACATGAGAATTAAATTATCACTGTATAACAAAAACTAAAATTGTTGCTTGAGGACCTTTTAAAGAAAGTGAGTAAGTAAGATGGTAACAATAATAACATTCAAAATTTTGAGAATATGGTAGAATCAGAATATATGTAGTAACTACAATATAAATGATACAAGTTAATAATTCCTCAGATCAAGCCTCCTACAAAGGGTATAGATGTCGACTCCAGCCACTGCCCTCCATCAATAAAGGAGGAAACAGTGAAGTTTTGTGCCTCTGCTGAGTCGTTGATGATTCTGTACCCCTCCCACCTCACCCTCTCAGCGGTGCTCGAACCTGGCCCTCGATTCATGTATTCGCCGTAGTACAAAGTGCTCAGTCCGGTGGCGCCGTCCCATTCCAGCCACCCAGCAGGGTCAATTAAGCTGTCAATGTATGACTGTAGAATAACAGTCCTTGAATAATTCTTCCAAGGTCGGCCCAAATATGTCTTAACTTGTGATAGCACAGGAACAAGATCATCTGCTGCAACAAAGGTGCAATTATGGATTGATATACCGGTTGCGCTGTCGTTTTGATCTCGACCTTGTGCAGTGAACACATTGGTTTGGGCGTCGGCAGGCTTACGAGCATATAGATGGCAATTCTGAAACACCACTGCCGCATTCCAAAATATGAAATCTATAGTGCCAAAAATGTCGTACTCTCTGTAGAATTGCTTATGTCGATGCACGTACAACGTGTCTTGGTAGCCGAGGAAGGTACAGCGGAAGAATGCAGATCTATCAGAGCTACTTCTCAGTGCCACTGCCTGCGCTGCGCTTGGACCTGCTGTATTCTCAAAGGTGATGTCTCTCGCAAGAAATCCCTCACCATCAATAGCTGCAATGGATATGGAAATGGTGAGATCTGGCTCCCAATCTCAATACCCATTTTTCTTATCTAATTAAACATGCAACATTTGCAATCTAGAGCATCATATAGTGTAGTACATTTAATTAGCAGCCCGTTAGAAATCTATGCTCATGGAGGACTTACTCTGTGAGTCCTAAGCAAAATTTTTGGTGTACAGCAAAAAAAAAAAGCACATTGTTGTTCTTTTTTGAGAAATCCCGGCGAAGAGTTATTATCTTCGGCTTCGTTGCGTGGTTAGTAACTATAAGTATTCTCCTTACTAGGGCTGTAAATTGGCTCCTGCAACCTCGAGGCCCATTGAGTTAGGCCCAATTTAGATCATGTTTGGGCAAGTTTAGCTTAGGCTTTGGGTCGAGTTGGGCTCCAACATTCAAGCCCGATTGTGTTATGGACACCCACTAATCAGATCCAAAGCCCGAGTCAAAGTCTGGATATTTTATATGTCTTTTTATATACAATGAATACATACTTTTTTATCATAATCAATACTAATTTTCACTTTTATTGTACCTAATTTGGTCCAGATTTGGATTTGGGCTTCATAAAAAAAGTTTCAGACTGGGCTTTGGGCCAAGCCCAAAATTTTAACAACCCTACTCCTTACTATGTGAGTAGGGTTAATATAAGTGGCGTAGGTTCAGTAACTTGGACTATTGAAGCCACTGTATTAGACTAAACAATGTTTTCAAAACCAAACTAGTCATTGACCGAAGACTTTCAGTCCGGTTCAACCGACGGTTTGACCGAAGACTTTCAGTCCGGTTCAACCCGACCAGTCTAATAAACGGGTTGACCCTATCCGACCCGTTTAACCTGTTTAATAAATGGGTCGGGTTGGATCAATAGAGCCCATATAAAACGCTCATGTTTGATAGGGTTGGGTCGGGTTTGATCGGGTTGCGTCGGGTTGGATCGGGTTAGATTGGGTTGGGTTGACAAAACCCATTTGGTAAACGGGTCAATCGGGTTATAAATTAACAAACCCAAACCCGACCCATTTGAAAAACAAGTCAGACGGATCAACCTGTTTAGGACCCAAACCCTTTTAGGTCAAACCCAAACCCGTTAACTTCGGGTCAGGTTCGGGTCGGGTCAAGGATTACCACCCCTACTCCCAACTGTGTGAGTAGGTTTAATCCACTATATATAACGAAGGCTGGCAATGGGCCCGGATCCTGCCCATACCTGATTGCGCCCGGCCTATTTCTACCGAGTTTGAGCCTATATCCCAACTATAATGTATGGGCTCATACTTAAGGTTTGGGCCCGAAACCAAAGTGGGCCGTGCCTGGGCTTCTATTGATCCAGCCCAAATCTTGACAACTTCTATTGATGGGTTAAGTCTACCCGGCAGATCTAGGAAATGACTTTTTCTATTCGATTAGATAACATCATATTAGAAAAAATCTTATAGAGTTTTTTATAATATTTTTTAGCTTACAACACAGTTTATGTATTATTGTAAATTAAAAAATTATGTTAAAAATAACGATTAATGCTAAATAAAGTCCAATAAAGAAAGTTGATCATTGAAGGCTTTCGTGACTGAGCTCAGCCCTGCCCGAATCTTTGATACGAACTTAGGCTTAGACCATGTCTTTAAAGCTTGATGCAAAACAAGCCAGGCTTGGGCCAAAGAAAAAAAAGATTAACGCGAACCCAGACTTGGTTGAGTCCGGACCCAACTCCACCCATTGACAGCCCTACATAAGACGAGCAATTTTATGCATACAAGTCATGTATGCACAGCCTGCATCCAAGGGCGGATCTAAGAGTTGGCTCAGCCAGGCTACTGCCCGGCCGAGATTTAGTTAAAAACTAATCATTGTCATAGCTGGCCCAGCCCCGCCCAGCCCAGCCTAGTCCCGCCCCAATCTTAGCCCAGCCCGCCTTAGAGCCCAGCCCACCCTTCAGCCCGGCTATCATCTCACGACTCGAGCGTTTTAAACCCGTTCGGTTTCTTTGGGGTCCGGCATCCCCAGAGTTCATCCCATGGCCCATGGTCGAGCACTTCCGACGCCGAAGGGTGCCATGTGGCTCACTCATAAAAGTAGCGCTCCGTTGGAGTTTGTTCTCTTCCACTTTAATGTTTTTGTTTAGTAGAAACTGATCTCCTCACCGGTTTACACCCCTTTGGTTGGTTCTCACGTTTGGCTCCCATGCATGTGCGCCACGTGGTGCGAATTACAGCTGATTGTGGTCGGCATTCGGCAATTTGATATCGAAATTTGATTTATACACCCATATTTCTAAAATTTTGACTTTACCACCAATCCGTTACTTCACAGTTACCGGTTAAAAGTAGGCGGTGTAACTAAAATTTAGACTTACAAGTGGAGGTGTAAGTCTAAAAAAAAAAACCCACTTTTAAAGGGTCGCTCGTACAGGTGAAGCAAAATTTTAAGAACAGTGAGATTATAAATCTAATTTCAACTTTCTTCTGGGGGTGTAAGACAAATTTAAAAAACCAGCAATTAACCCCTTTCAAGTCAACCGCATTCAACCTAAAGCTCAATGACCATAAGAAGAATTCAAAGGAGTAATTAAGAAGCAAATAAGGTGAATAAATAGATTTTTCAATAAATACATGGTTATAGCTCCTTCTATAACTTCCTTTCAGTTTTAATTGATTGAAAAAAAAGACTCAACGAGGAAGAGATTTGCCTTGACCCCAAATTGTCTATTAAGCTTCACAAGAAAAAAAAAAAAGATAAATTATACTTACACCCCTATATTTTCAAGCATTTTCACTTACATCTACTTTGGTTCTAAAACTTACAACGACACCCCCTCTAGTTTGAAATGTTAGCACCTAGCACTAGAAGAGCATGACAGTATTAACTAGAATGAATTTAACAAAAGTACCCTCATTTGTTTGTTATTTGATGCTGACGAGGAATCTTTTTAGGGGCGAACTGCACACAGTCCATTTTAAGAGTTTCATTTTAGGATAAGTCCTGACAACCTTTTCCTCTAAGCCTAGGTCCACGTTTCAGCGGATTGATTGCAATAGCTCTTTTGGTTAATGAAAGACTAAAATAGCCTTGGTTAAGCTGCCGATATTATCAACCTACCATTGTCTATATAACTTCACCCGATCTCTACGAAACGTACAGTTTCGAGACCTAGAGTGGGACCACTATAGCTGCTATAGTGATTTCACTGTAGCAGCTACAGTGAAATCACTTTAGCACTATAGTGATTCATAGGGGTGTAAAAAAAGCCCATCGGCCCGAGCCCGGCCCAAAAGTCAACAGCCCGACCCAGCTCGAACATACCATGGGCCGGGCTCAAGCCGCCACCTTGAGCCCAAAGCCCAGCCTGAAACCCCATATATTGTGTACATATTTCTCTTATTAAAAATCATATTTTTAGTCCAAACCCGGCTCGGCCCGGCCCGAAATCCCAAATATATATATACCCGGGCCAAGCTCGGGCTCAGACCCTTGGCCCAAGGCCCGGCCAGGCCCGTTTTACACCCCTAGTTATTCCACTGTAGCAGCTACAGTGAAATCACTATAGCGCTATACTGATTCCGTTGTAGTAGCTATAGTGAAATCACTGTAGCACTATAGTGATTCTGTCGTGGCTGCTAAAAAACACTTTGCTATAGTAAAATCACTGTAGCAATAGTACTGAATTTTGTAGTAATAGTACTCAGTTCAATTGAGTATTATTAGCATAAATTTGAGTATCTTTGCTACAGTGAAATCACTGTAGCTATTATCGTGATAGTTTCGTAACTGTTAAAAACACTTTGCTACAGTAAAATCACTATAGTACTCAATTTTAGTCGCAATAGTATTCAATAAAACTGAGTATTATTTGAATAAAATTGAGTACTTTGCTTCAATGATTCACTGTAGGGAAGCCTTTTTAGTCAGCACAGTGAATTTCACTGTAGCAGCTATAATGAAACCAATGTAGGAGCCCGTGCATGGTACTCAAATACACAAAATAATACTCAATTCAACTGAGTATTATTTGCAGTAAATTAAGTACTTTGCTATAGTGATTTTACTATAGAAATATCTTTTTAGCATCCATGATGAAATCACAGGTTGCTACAATTAGGGGTGTAAAAAAACCCATTGGCCCGAATCCAGCTCGAAAATCAACGGCCCGATCAACGGCCCGTCCCGAACATACCATGGGCCGGGCTTGGGCCACCACATTAAGCGCAAAGCTCGGCGCGAAACTCCATTGTTTACATATTTCTTTCATTAAAAATCATTGTGTATATATTTTTTTATTAAAAATCATATTTTTAGTCCAAATCCTGCCTGACCCGACGCAAAAGTCGAAATATATGTATACCCGGGCCGAGCCTGGGCTCAAACCCTTGGCCCGAGGCCCGGCCTGACGAACCCACGCGGGCTTGACATCTCTAGGCCCGACCCGGCTTGGCCCAAAGCATTTTAGGCCTAGCCCAGCCTGTTTGACACCCCTAGCTACAATGATTTTGTTATTTCAACTACAGTGATTTCACTATAGCAGCTACTGCAAAATCACTGTAGCAGCTACAGTGATTTCACTGTAGCAGCTGCAGTGAAATTACTTTAGCAACCCGTGCCACTATTGTTGTAAAAAAAAAAGTGTCATATAATATGCCGTTATTTAATGTGGAGGATACTATGGGTATTTTAAAAAAAAATCGTTATCCAAAACTGTTAAGATCAGATCATTTGCAATCAAAACAATAGACAGAGGATCAGGCTTTATGCAATAGTCATTTTGGTGGGCTTATTGTATATGGGAGCTTAAGATGGGACTAAATATAATACGCACTTTGTTTTTTGGACCTAACACCGATTTTTTCATCATATGTATCATTTTTATATTAATAAAATTTTCTCGTACTATCGATGTTTGTTTAAAAAATTATACACAGTTTTTTTTTACTGTATACAATAAAATTTTCATTGTAAAAAAGTTAGTTTAGGTTCAGTTCAGCCCAAAATAAATTCCTAACTATGCCCCGCCTGCATCCTTGTGGCGAGCACCATGGGATGGGTTCGGAGTACGAATCCTAGCGCACAATGATAGTATCAGCATGTCGCCATCCCACATGCGGCATGCACGCCCGATGAGGATGCAAGCCTATCCGTGGATGTCGTGTATGCATAGCATAGCATGCCTCATAAGAAAAACCAAGTTGTCATTGACCCAACAACTTCTGGTCCTGGTCGAACCAGTTCAAACCAGGGATCCGACCAAACTCCAACACAAGCATTTTCCCCCAATTCGGCCGGGAATTTCTTACAAATAAACCAAATCAGTGTGTAACCCTTGTGGGGGTTTTCTTGTGGGTTTTTTTTCGATTTGACGGTTCAGTTGGCAAACACAATCTAACAATAGACATAAAACTACAAATAATAGACATAAAACTACAAAGAAGTAAAAAAAATAATAGAAGCAAAGTATTACTTTATATATCTTGTAGAATTAAAATTAACATAATTAATTTTTTCAGACAACAAACTTATAGAAAAAAAATTAAAACTAAAATTATCTTTGACTCAAGTAAATAAATATATAGTAATTAGTGAATCAATGATCAAAGTCAGATTCGAAACAGCCCTGTTACAAACATACAAATGGAGAGCAAGCGAGAGAGACACCCGTTGCTACAAAGCTGCTGATTAAGAGCAATCGTTGATCACTGATCAATAACACACACACACACACACACACACAAAGAGCAAGCAAGAGCGCAACATGGCATGCTAACGCGCGCGAGCGTGCGCACGAGAGAGAGAGAGAGAGAGAGAGAGAGAGAGAGAGAGAGAGAGAGAGAGAGAGAGAGAGAGAGAGAGAGAGAGAGAGAGAGAAGGAAGGGGGGGCGGGCTGCTGCTGCAGAGCCGTTGGCCACGAGCGTTCGCTAATTTTCAATCACAAACACATACACATATTTTCGACACTGATGTGTGCTTCGTTGTTTCGAGAATGAGCAGTTTTAATGTGTAACGGTTAGAATTTTTTTTCACGCTGGGCCCCGTGAGAGCTTACAGGTGTTTGTTTGGAGTTTGGGCCCAAATACAAGGAAAAACCCTTGATATTGGGGGCCTTCTTCCCAAATAGGGCGGGCTTTGTTTGAACCCTTTCTCAAACCCTGATGCTAAATGCCCAATTTGTCCTAAAGTATACATTAAAAAAAAAAATTGGGGCACCCCAGATTGCGGGGCCCGAGGTGGTCGCCAAAGGCACCCATGCTTACGGCTGGCCCTATGGACTGGCCAAGCAGTGATATGCACATAATGCACGTTTATATAAGGCATAATGGTCTTAGGGAGTATCCAACATGGGAAAATTTTCAGCACATCTTGCGTACGCGACAGCCTCACTAAGTGCTGGGGGGCCACTGCCCCCATGTGCTGGGTCCTGCTATCCCATGTCTCTTGAATCACAAAGGATGCCGAGGTTGTAGCGTACGCAGGATGTGCTGAGAATTTTCCCCTCCAACATGGGAGAGGGAAAGTACTAGAGGTGGCAATGGTCGTGTCGGGTTGTGTTCATGTCGTGTCAAGTTTTGGGTCATGTCCAAAACCCCTAGATTCGGATCCGACCCGTTTAACTAATCACGTCTAGACCCTAAACCCGTACCTAACCCGCTTATAAACGGGTAGACCCGATAAGACCCGTTTACCACACGGGCCAATTCAATTGACCCGACCCGATCCTATCCGACTCGACTCGATAAGACCCGTTGGTACTACATACTATAGTATTATCCTATATACTACAGTATCGGATTATAGATAGATCTGACCCGACATGAACTGTTGAATTTTAAACAGTTCTTCTCTGATCTACCGTGTCTAGACCCTAAACCCGAACCCAATCCATTTATTAAACGGGTTAACTGTGTCGACCCATTTACGACCCGAATCTGTTTAGCCCAAACCCAGACCCACTAATTTCGTGCCCGGCCTACCGAGTCGGGTCCAAAATTGTCTGCCCTAGAAAGTACCAACAGGCCGAGGGAAAATATTCCACCCAACCCTTGTGCCGTACAACCGCATGGCCCACTGCGTTTCAAGGCCCCAGCACACGCGGGTAGGGGTGGCAATCCTTGACCCGACCCGAAGTTAGCCTGTTTGGGTTTGGCCTAAACGGGTTCGGGTTTGTACTTATAACCCGATTGATCCAAATTGACCCATTTACCAAATGGTCGTGTCAACCCGACCCGACCCGATATAACCTGGCCCAATCAGACTTGTCTTGACCCAACCGGGCAGGTTTACATGGGTTCTGTTTACCCAACCCGACCCGTTTAGTAAACGTGTTAAATGGGTCGGGTCGGGTAAACCCGTTTATTAGGCGGGTCGGGTTTCGGTTTAAGTTTTTGACCCGTTTATTAAACGGGTCGGGTTCGGTTTGGGTGTTTTGCCCTTATACCTGTCTCAACCCAACCCGAACCCGACCCGACCCGACCCATTGCCACCCCTACATGCGGGTAGGCCCACAGAACTCAGAGCGTGCAGCGCGTGCCCCATGCCCCTTGAAACAGTGTGGGGGCCGCGGTTGTATGATAGAACGTACGGTTCTGAAAATTTTCCCCAGGCCAAGAGGGAAGAGCCGTTTGTCCTCGTGTGCAGGGTTCGGTTGCACACGCTGACGTGCCAATTAGCGATTACGAATTGAATATTGGGCCCACATTTTTTTTAAAAAAAATGTTTTTTTAGCTTCCCGAACGCATATGGTCTTTTACGATGGGAAAAAACTACAGTGGGGAGGTCCTACCTCATAACGCCACAGAACTGAGCACTGCCTTCATGAGTTGTGGGGGCCACCACAATGCTCACGCCTTGTGATAAGTTCCCACGTCGCAATACGGTGATACCTCTCCACTGAAGTTGCTCTCGTTCCGGTGCGTCCGACATAAGAACAACAACTGCTGATGGAAACGGTTGCCAGCTGCTGATGCATGCCATGTGGCCACTAACGGCATCTCAGCCGTCGGGTTGAGTGTGATTCACCTTTGGTGTGGTTCCACAGTAAATCACAATTAGCCACAACAGCTATTATACCCTCAGTGCCACGTGGCATGCATCGGCCGGCTGCCGTTTCCAAACCTGTATAGTTTGCTGGAACCGTAGAGATTTGAACTGGACAACAACATGCTTGGCCTTCACCAAAATCCACCCACCATAAAATCCCACGTGTGCAGAAGAATTATTAATTTGCCAATTTGGCCCTTAGTTTCTGATTAAATATACGAAAGGGCAGATTTTATTGCGACACTTAATGGGAGCCGTTGGATTTGGCGGTGCGGAGAACGGAGTCTAAATATCATCACAGCTGCACGATGATTGTGCATTTAGTTGGAGTGAGATTCACCTGTCAGGCTTGTGGCTGTGGAGTAGCACTGTAGAGAGGGAGGCTCGGCAGGATAAAATTTTCAGCACATCCTGTGTACGCTACAACCGCGGAGGCTACTGTAATTCAAGAGATATAGGGGTAGTGGCCCCCAGCACTTGGAACGTGCTGATAGGCTCAAGGGCAACGGTTGTAGCGCACGCAGGATGTGCTGAAAATTTTCCCGCTCAGCAGTGACGGAAACAACCGGTCGCAGGTTCTCGCTCGATGTGGGTTAAGAAATCAAGATTGTATGTGCGCATCTCAAAGGACACGTGGTCATTTTCAAACATGGGGATAGAGAGCGGGAACAAGACTCAACCTTGCAGCCCCTGACTATATAAAATGTAGTGATGAGATGTTGGAAGTAAAAACTCACCGACTGTGGCCGAGTCATAAGTGCCCCATCCAGTGGCGTTACTTCGGTTGCCCGTGATTATGGTTTTTCCGAGTCCGTCTCCCACGAGCATGATATTCTTCTTCTCGGATCCCATCGCCACATTCTCGGCGTAGGTTCCGGCTCGAATGTGGATCACGAACAATTGGCCAACGGAGTCATTCGGCGCCGCAGCCACTGCCTCGCTCACTGTGGAGACATTTCCGCTGCCGTCCTTCGCCACCACGATATTTGGGGTGGAGTCGATCCCTCCAGCTAGCAACACCCCGACGTCGTCCATCCATTTCTCCGGCGTCCCCATCCTTGATTCGGAAGGTGGAAGGGCAAGGAATAGGATGAAGAGGAAGAGAGTGAAGGTGGTTGGATTATCCATGAAGCTGGATGAAATGTAAATGAAAATGAGGCACAAGGCAGACATTATATAGAACTCGGGTCTAGAAATGGTGCCTATTTATAGCATGAGCACACATGTGCGCGGCACACACACGATTATATATGATTTTAGTTTAGGATTAAGATACATCTACTATCTTCATTATGACTTTAATACCTCACTTTCTAATTACTAGGGAAAAAGGTTTTAAGGCAATTATATATACCAAAATTTATCATTGAATTAATATTTGCCACCTTACTGTATGGCAAGCTAGGGAAAACAAAAATGGCTTATTTCTTATATATATATGGTTCTAGTTGTTTCCCTAGTAATCCCATATATAGAGAGGGCCATGAAGTTGAACTCAAGTTCATTATGTTCATGAACTTGAGTTTTTCAGACGACATGTACATGTGCGTGTTTTTCTTACTTTTTGATTTATGTCTTTTCAAAGTTTATCCCTCTTAAAGTCTTATCTCTTCTTACTTGCTTTAAGTTATTTCAGTGGACAAATGGAGCAATATAAATTATGTTTTTCAATTCATTTGTGAACTCGAGTTCACCAACCCCATTTTCCATATATGGATGCTTGGGTGACGTCATCCATGACGGACTTCTTAAGAGCTATGGGTGGGTGAGTTAATTAATGTATGAATTACTGACTCTAGTACATTTCCCTTGATTGATCAAAGCATACCACTAACGGGCTCTAGGCAGTAGTGCCTTGTTTGCACATGTGAACCATGGTCGTACGTTGATGTCATGTTCATAGGATTATGTAATTAATAAAGAGTTGATACTGCCTCTCCCCCCGTTCCGATCTCTGAATCTCTTTGAGCCCTTGCTCTAGCGTTAATGCCTATTCTCTGACTGCTTGGCTGGTCCAACAAAAAAAAAAGAGAGAGAATGCACGCCAAGTTGCATGAACGGGATCACAAATGATCGACCTATGGCGGACATCAACCCCCCAAAGAAAATCATATCTACTCAACTTTTCTTTTTGTACATTAATTAGAAAGTTGATCATAAACCTATGGCCTGGAGGTCCACATTGAAATCACTATAGCGGCTATAGTGGTTCCATTATCAGTGCCGTAACTGTGAGGGAGTGACATCTTTAGTAAACGAAATAGTAATTTGATAAATATGATAATTGTCCATGGGCAAGTGTTTTTTTTACTAATCGTTGGACTTAATGCAACTTGATAGAACTTTTAATTTGGATCTATAACGGCAAAACATTTTAATCCGGATCTACACTTAACGGAATATTGTCATGGGGACCTAGCTATCACTAAGTCCCCAAAAATAAAAGACATTGTCATCATAAATAAAATGCTATATATTCTGCAGGACATTTGTTACTTCAAACCCTAATCCCTGATCTGTTGGAGATGATCGAGCTAGCTTCGATCGACCATCTCTGGAGATGGCCTAGCTCGATCACTGGTCGTCGTGATAGTACTGCCAGTTCGTTTCTTGCCTCGTCTCGGTCTCAGCTTGCCCATCTTTGCTCGCCATCTCGTACGTCCGCTTCAGCATCATGTCCATGTAGCGATCGTACGCGTCCTGTTTGATCTGTACGTGCATCTCCACCTGTCCATTCAAATCAAAATCGACGGCTTAGAAAGCTCCACGTCGCCAAACTACTCCATACTAATCTAAATGCATACATACAGAATTAATGATCCAGTTCTCTCTACTTCCTAGGGTTAATTAGGTTTCGACTGCTCTCTAGTAACGCCCTCCCTCCAGTGACTGATCCTCAAGATCAGAGTCGTCCGATGTGGTGCAGTCAGGGTTGAGTGCGTTTCACCCGTTTCGGTGCCAGCATCGGATGGCTACGTGCCATTTGCGGGTCCATTCGAGGTGCGAGCATCGGATGGCTACGTGCCATTTGCGGGTCCATTCGAGGTGCGAGCATCGGATGACACCTTGCCAAATTAACCTACCTTCTTGCTCCATTCACAATAAGCAAACCGACAAAAAAATTAAAAAAAGGAATGTTGAGAAAGCCTATCGTAGGAGATGATTTGGAGCTAGTCTTGAGAATCTTTCCATTTGAGCTCAGTCCCATGTGAACGAAAATGTCATCATTTTATATCAAATTTAGATGTCATACCACTCGTGCCTCCATCGTCGCCAGACCTAACCGAACTACCCCTCGCCACTGAACCTAACCGAACCCACGCCCGTCTCACAACCGGACCTAACGGATATTCCTAACTTACGATTTACAGGCTATAGGAGATAAAAGTTAGACCTAGAAATCTCAAAAGCCTAAACCTAATCCGAACCCCCTGCCACCTTCACCTCCGCTGCTCGCGCCCGTCGCCTCCGTCACCGTTGCTCACGGCCACCTCCACCGCTAGCGTCCGCTGCCTCCGTCACCGTTGCTCACAGCCACCTTCGTCGCACGCGCTCGCGCCCACCGCCTCCATCACCGTTGCTCACGGCCACCGGCCTCCGCCGCTTGCGGCCGCCGCCTCCATCACCGTTGCTCACGGCCACCGGCCTCCGCCGCTTGCGCCCTCCGTCTCCTTCAAATCTGTTCGCAGCTGCTGCCGGCCTCCTTCTCCTTTGCTCGCGACCCGACTCATTGCCACCCTAGTATTAAGTGCATGGGTATGGTCAAATCATTGATCGCCACATAAGCTGTTGGAGCCCGTTGCTCCAACAACTGTTGGAGCATATAAGTATTGTTATTTTTTTTAAAAAAAAGTCCTAGATTATTTTCTTAATATAATTTTTTGCTGGACCGACTAGACGGTCAGAGGATAGGGCGCTGGAGCAAGAGTCCAAAGAGATCCGAAGATCAAAACGGATTTTAAGTATAAACCCAAACCCCGATCCATTAAATAAATTGGTCAGTCGGGTCAACCTGTTTATGACTAGAACCCATTTAGGCCAAACCCAAAAATGTTACTAACTTTGGGTCAGGTTCGGATCGGGTTGACGGGTCGGGTCAAGGATTGCCACCCACAAACAAGACACAGGATCTTTTCCTTTTTCAGTGCTTGGATTGTGCCTTGGAGAGATAAACTAGGGGCGGAGGCTATCAGTTTTTGTAACAATCTGTTATCTTAGGTTTTAATGAATTCTGGTTGGGGTCCGCCAAACCCTCCCTCTTTAGGAGGGGTTCTCAGAAAAAAAAAAAAAAAAAAACAAGACACAGGATCTTGAGAAAAAGTTAGTTTCACGGTGTAACCTCGTCAACATATATAGAAGAGAGGATGAATCACCACCAGGCCATGAGGCGTTGGTTTGGAAAAACGTGTGTTTGCCGGTTGCCCAAGTGCATATATCCAATGCTTAGAGGGGGAGGTAAAGTTCATCCACTTTATGACAGGTTTTTTTTTTTTTTGATAGAAACTTTATGACAGGCTAGGGAAAACAAAAATATTTTATTTTCTATATATATATATATATATATATATATATATATATATATATATATATATATATATATATATATATATA